>JANHFM010005122.1:61977-73426 GCA_032468115.1 Grayia smithii | reverse complement strand
GTACACCTCAAGGGCAGCCCCATGTAGAGAGCATTACAGTAGTCCAGGCGAGAAGTGACCAGGGCCTGAGTGACTGTGCGAAGGGCATCCCGGTCTAAGAAAGGGTGCAACTGACACACCAGGTGAACCTGGGCAAAAGCCCCCCTGGTCATGGCCGTCAAATGATCGTCTAAAGACAGTCGCGAATCCAGGAGGACACCTAGGTTGTGAACCCTTTCAGAGGGAATAAGCAACTCCCCACCCATCATGAATGATGGGGGCTCTAGACCCTGGGATGCCGGCAACCAGCCACTCAGTCTTGGAGGGGTTGAGTTTAAGCCTGTTTCTACTCATCCAGACCCGTACTGCTTCCAGGCATTGAGACATGACGGAAAGGGCATCCCTGGTGTGGTCCTGGGTGGAGATGTATAGCTGATGATACCTCACCCCCAAACCACGAATGATCTCACCCAGTGGCTTCATGTAGATGTTAAAGAGCAGGGGGTGAGGACCGACCCCTGAGGTACCCCACATAAGAGGGGCCTCAGGGACGACCTCTGTCCCCCCGCCCATACAAACTGTGAGTGACCTGAAAGGTAGGAGGAGAACCACTGAAGAACAGTGCCTCCAATCCCCAGCCCCCCGAGTAGCTGCAGTAGGTCAATGGTATCGAAAGCCGCTGAGAGGTCAAGTAGCACCAGGATGGAGGAACATCCCCCATCCCAGGCCTGCCAGAGATCATTTACCAGTGCGATCAATGCCGTTTCCATGCTGTGACCACGCCTGAAGCCCGATTGCTGCGGATCTAGATAGTCCGTTTCCTCCAGGAATTGTGGGAGCTGCTGGGCCACCATGGACTCAACAACCTTTGCAATGAAGTGAAGGTAGGAGACTGGCCGGAAGTTGTTAAGAATGTCTGGATCCAAGGTCGGCTTCTTGAGGAGAGGTCGAACTACCACCTCTTTCAAAGTGGCGGGGAAGATCCCCTCACTCAAAGAAGCATTGACAATGGCCTGGATCCAGGCTCCCGTCACCTCTCTGGTTGTAGAAAAGATTGTTTTAATATTATAGGCACATATTAGATACACTATTTCAGTAATGTATGGGTATATATGTGTGTGTGCAGACACATACATAGAAAAGTAGGTGCACCCAAAAAACCACTTTAACAGCAATGGGACCCACCCTGTTTTAATATGTTGCACATTAATGTACGGTTTCAGTCTTATGATCATGGGTACCATCTTCACTTTTTAGACTTCCTGCTGTGCCTTCAGAAAAATATCCTTGTATTCCAATCTGTTAGCATTAAAAATGCTTGGAATGGTAATTGGCAGGGTTGGTTGACTTCACCTACTAGCAAAGCCAAAAGCAGTAATTGTTAAATAAGCAATGGTTTTGTACATGCTTGAATCCAGCCTAAGACAATGAATAATACTCTCTTGAGTTATGCAGTACATTAAAATCTGGCTTCACTTGAAACTTATTGGTATATGTAAATTCCTAGGTCTGTCTTTGATAGATTAAAGGAGAAATGTCCCAGAATATTCTCTTTAACTCCCAGATCTTCAGGGTGCTGAATTTAGCATGTGGTTGTTCATTTTCTGATTTCATGACTGATTTTTGAATGAACCCTAGTTACCACAAAAGAATAAGTAGCCTATTGTATCCTGACATAGTGTTTGTTTGTTTGGACTACGACTTGCTTCTGCTTCAGAAGTAGAAGTAGCTAATTCACTAATTCCTGAATTCTGTTTAATGCCACAAGTTTTCCAGTAAAGTGGACCAGTTATGATTTTTGCATAGCAAAAGAGGCACTTCCCCCAGATCTGGTAAAGTAGGTATGCAGATAAGGTTGGCAAATAGTCCCAAATATAGGAATAACTATGTGCTCTCCAATATTCTGACCCGTCTCTTTAGATATTACTAGTAGTCTAAAATTGATTTTATGAGTAAATGAGGTAGTTCTCACTTAGCAATTACAATTGCTTATGATAAAATGATCACTAAATTACATGATTGCTAAGTTAACTCCATGCTAGAGAAAGAGAGGAAGAGAGAGACATCCTATAAACCAGGCTTGGTTGCTGGTGTCTTATTTAGACAAAATTCTCACTCCAGCATGCACTGTATCAGCATAGAAATGTGGGCATAAATGCATGCACGGACTGGAAAAATATTTTTACTATGATTTACTTCTGTTTATTATTGTCATATTTACACATGGTTATTAAGGAGTCAGTTGTTAAATTAGAATGTAATGGCCAACTAAGAAGTAAAATTAAAAGTGCTTAGTTGCTAAGTGCTTCTTTCTTTAAATAATTAATGTCTCTAAGTTTTCGTCACAGAATTTATATATTATGGTTATATCCTGAGACCACCTGTTGTTGATATATAGACATAAGCCTCCTCCCTTCTTTTTACCAGATGTTTCTAGAATTCTGTCTGACCGGTGAAACTGAAAACCTGGAATTTGGAGGCTGCCATCTTCAATTGATTCATTTAACCAGGTTTCAGAGAAGCAGAGGACTGCTGAGTTATCTATGGCTGGCCAAAATTACATTAGAAAATTCTCAGCAAGAAAATAAAGGAACCACAATTTAAATCTCCCGATATTTACAGAAATTTTAGTTCTTTATTGATGACATGATTCAAACTACTATAATTGATATATATAAACTCCTGTCCTAATTTTGAGTGGTTAGTTTTTATTATGATTTTCCCTCCCCAAAACTTAAATGGCATAGTCCAAAGAATTCTGCAATGCCCCACCAATAAAATTGCAGATAAAATAAGTATTCTTGCCTTGGTTACTTTTCTGTGACAGTATTTCCCTCCTTGAAGATTAGTTGAAAAGAAGCTTGAGCAATTTGAATTTGTTGACTTGAATTTAAAAGAAAGGAAATTTTATATTTTAATCTAAATATCCTTTAGTAATTGGACAATTTGAGCCTTGGAATTTATTTACACTGTCAACATCTGTGGTGACTTAAATTTAAAATAGAAACAAAGCAAAACAAAAAAAATCATGGATTTCTTTACCTATTTTAAAATTACTAATTTAGCCTTGATTTCAGCAGGTTCCATGTGGTGTGTAATAATAAAAAAATTAATGAAAGGAAGCAATCACATCTGCACTGTGACAATAAAGGGGTTACCATGGAACATGAAAAAGCAGAGAAAACATGAGGAAAATATGAGCAAGTGCAAATATATTGATTTTCCATAGTATGTACTGTAATAATGACTGCAGAATAAGTAAGGGCAAAAGGAGAATGAAGAATTATGTTAAGGAAAGGAATGAGATCTGTAAGAAGGGATCAAAAGCACAAAAGGCGACAAGAGAGAAAGTTTGCATTCAGAAACAAATTGACACCACCCCGCCCAAATTGGAAGCACAAATGTGCTAATTCTTGCAAGACAAGAGGAGAAAAGGTGCCCTAAAATAAGACTTTTCAAACGTTCAATTGTGGTACCTGTTAGTTAAGCATACCATTTTTTGTGCTACCTACAATTGTACCAGTTTGTAAGCCAGTTCATCTACAGGTAATCCTCGACTTACAACCACAATTGAGCCCAAAATTTCTATTGCTTAAGTGAGACATTTACATGAATTTTGCCCCATGACCTTTCTTAAAAGATTTGTAAGTGAATCACTGCAGTTGTTAGTAACATAGTTAAGTGAATCTGGCTTCCCCATTGATTTTGCTTGCCAGAAGATCACAGAAGATAATCTCATGATACCAGGACATCGCAACCATCATAAATATGAACCAATTGCCAAGTTGAATTTGAATTTTGAATCTGATCTGAATTTTGATCACATGACCATTGGGATGTTGCAATAATTGTGTGAAAAATGGTCATAAATCACTTTTTCAGTGGTGTTGTAACTTTGAACGGTCACTAAATGAACTGTTGAAAGTTGAAGACTATCTGTAAAAATGTTGACATTATATACATAGTTATTAAGCTTTTTAAAAAAGTAATATGCATATATTGGTTGTATATCTGAGGGCATGGGTACGTAAGTGACTATCACTAGTCACTTAAGTACCCATATTTCTCCTGCCTGCCTTGAAACATGATTCTCATGGATGTTTACTCAAGAGAAAGTCTACCTCCAAAGAGATTTCAGGCACATGTACATTGCAGCCAAAGAGAACAACTTTATTAATTTTTCAACAGTTCAACAGAGCTTATTCCTAAGTAGGTATGCATAGAATGCTATCTTGATTATGAAGCAGACCTCTTTGGGACTGCAGAGATACACATTTTGTGTGCAGTATGGAAAGTGAAGAGGTGGAGGTACTCACAATTGATCTTGCAGAGTTAGAAATATAGGTAGTCCTTGGCTTACCACAATTGGGACCAGAATTTCCATTGCTAAACAAAACAGTTGTTAAGTGAGTCACATCCAATTGTATGACCTTTTTTTGCCCCAATTGTTAACCACTACAGTTGTTAAATGAATCATGCTGTCATTAAGCAAATCCTGCTTCCTTTGTTTTGCTTGTTAGAAGCTGGCTGGGAAGGTTACAAACGACAATCACAAAGCCCCAGAATGCTGCAATTGTCATAAATACATGTCTGTTGCCAACATGCTGTTATGGTCTAAATACAAGGACTGATTATAAGACACTGTTTCAGTGTTGCAACTTGAAATAGTTGCTAAATAAATGGTCATAAGTCAAGGAATACCTGCATTTATCCGAGTTGAGGGACAGGTAGAGTTGGGTTTTGTGTGTCCATTTGTATGTGGCAAGGGAAAGCCAGGCACTCATGTTCTGCATAGAGCACTTGCAAACAATGGTCATGTATGGTCAGAAAGAGAGATAAAGCAGAGTCAAGAAAGGGATGAATGGTTAAGTGTGTTCAGGCTTTTTTCCCCATAAGCCTTCATAGAACTCATTCAATTTCCTGTGGAATTCTTGGGTTCTGCATAACCAGTTTACAAAATCCTGAATGCAGAAAGTTCTATTGGACTCTGTGAATCATATATATGGGTTATGCACCTGCATGGCTCCCATTGCCACAATATTAACATTTTATTTGTCCTTGAGCTCCGATCACCCTTAAATGTTTACCTTCTCTCAATGCTTTTTTAGAAAAAAATAACTGTACATATCCCCCCCCCCAAAAAAAAATAGTTCAATTTTATGGGTCAATTTAAAGGCCCCTTTCTGAGAAAAGTGCTACAAACTTGTCTTCTTGCCTTGAAGGTCACACAAAGTGCCAAGAATTTGCTTAATATGCTTATTGCAACCATTTATTTCATTTGTGAGTCATACTTTGGAAGCTAGCTCTGAGAGTGGCAGACTTTGAAGCTATTATAGCTTCTCCCTTCAAAGCTTCCATTTCCGACTTGACTCATCTCCAAATGTGCACTCCTGCAGAGAATCCTGCTCCACTACACTAATATTGGCATCAAGGAAATGATACGACCATTCCATTCCTCTGGGTTCAGATATGAGGCAGATTTTTTCTAGATGATTTTACATGATCTCAAAAGAAGTGTACACTTCTTATCTTCCACCACCCATATCCATGTCCCAATGTGATGTTCACCTCTGAAGCTTTCTCCAGCTGCTTTAGACATTATAATATTCCCAGCCAATGTGACTCTTAAGAAAAACAGAAGGGCAGAGCACCTTGCTTGAAAGAGGCCAAGAAATCAGTCAGATGGAATGGGAATAAAACTTGAATGCAGGAAATTTGGAATATGATTTATATTTATTTCTGACATTTGCAGGCTGCAGCACTCATCTGGATAAGCTGCTATGCTGAGGAGACTGTGGTTGAGAAATTGATCTTCATCCAACATTATCAGTGGGATATTTGCTTCCAAAGGGAAGTAATTTTTAGCAGGGCATCTTCTCTTCAGTCACTTTAAGACATATCAAGCCTCCTATAGGTAAGAATTATGAACCAGAGGCCACTGAAGAGATAAAAATTGCTTAATTTCAATTGTGGAATCTTTGATGCTCTCTGAGCTTGGTTGTTTGCTTGCAGATGTTTCATTACCTTACTAGATGACATCTTCAGCAGTGGGGGGTGGGGCTTGCTCTGTTTATATACAGCAGCTTGCCCCGTCTGTTGGTGGGGGTGTTCAACTCTACCGGTATATTCTATTCTATTGATAATTTTATTTCTTTGAGTTGTCACTTGTGAGTTCATACCACACACGCTCCTGTCCAGTTAGGTGCCTTCAGATCTACTGCATCCATGTTAGGATGGATTGAGTAGGAGCTTTGTTTAAGATACCTGGAGTATATGAAAGGGGGTACTTCTGTCAAATAATTCTGTAAGCTCTAGAAGGCTTAAAAACACACCTTTGTATCAATGAATAACCAATAATTGTTCACAGATAAAGAACTGCAGTTAAAAGTAAGTAACCAATTTGGATCCACCATAATGGAAAGATGGTTATTCTTCCAAAAAATTATGTTTACAATTGTTTTATTACCATTTTGATCATTTATAATAAGCCATTTTAACACCCTACTTCTCAGCCCCCACGTGTTACATGGGCCATCTTTTTAAAAGTTGATTTGGGATAAAAATGTAGTTTTAGTTATGACCATTCACTATACACATTTATGACACTCCATAAGTGGTACCTATGACCAGTCCTTGAAGTTTTAGCTCTTGCAGCACCCTGCAGTCACTATTGCAATTTGGGCACTTGGTAACTGGTTCACACTTATGACAATTGCAGTTACGTGATTGCCATTTGCGACCTTCCCTGCTAGCTTCCCACAAGTGAATGGGAAAGCTGGCAGAGAGGATGTTTTTTTTTCCTCCCCCTCTCAAGAAGTCCCAATATGGAGAACAAGATTCCAGGGATGTCATATTCCATACTTTAAAATTTGAAGGGTTTTGCAGACTTCTAAACATACACTTATGAAATGGGAATATTATCCTAGTCCAACTATAAGGTACTACAATATCCAACAGACTTCTTATATTATTAATAGGAGTCAGATGACTGAACCCATATACCTTTGTTCTTTTAAAAAGCTGTACTGTCACAAACCTACAGTTTCATCCTGTTGTGTTCAAACACCGCATCAAGTAATAGTCCAACAATCTGCATACTAAGGTTAAATTTTCACTCAAACATATTGAAGTAAATAATTAATGTAGACTTTTTCTGGACCTATAATGTAAACAGCACAAAATCAGTCCTTTGATGACAAACAATAGATAGAGTAGAAGGCAGTTTAATACTACATTTTAAATATAGATTATACTGAAGTGCAAGAAAAAGGTTATAGCTTTGAAAATGTATTAAAACTGTAGTTTTTTTTTAAGAACTGCAGTGAATACTTATTTATTTCACAATTTGAATTATTCATCTGTAACATATTAAAATAGAAAATACCTACTAAATTTCACATAGAAAATATGACTACAAGTTATAAAATACTGAAAATATTTAAGCACCAGAATATCAATATTTGACATTTGTATGGATATATCAGGAAAATATTCAATAAAGTGCAATTAATTTCATTCCAACTTATGGTAAGCATTTTCTAAAAATATTTTTAACATTTAAGACTAGAATGATCCTCTATTTTATAATTAATTATCTTACAGAAGAATTTTTATGCCAGAAATTTATTGAAAGCACAGATGCCTCAGATTTGAGATGAAAAACAAATGATTCAAACAGTTTGGCTTCCTTGTGGAAATGAAAGTGGTATATTTTTTTTAATAAAGAAGATAACCTGAGTGAATCCCAGAAAGTTGTATAGTTTGTGATCAACAGCTAAACATGACAAATCAGTATAGAACAGATCCAGGAACACAAAAGGTAACCTTGGAAATATATTTCATTATTACACAAGTAATTGTTACACAATTAATTGTTCTGGACTGAAATTGCTGTGCCAATTATTATGCCTTTTGATAAAATTCTTAGTGAGTTTTAGTATCTCTCTGTCTCTAGGAGTAAAAATAAGTTGAACTAGACTCAATGATAGCAGGGCAGTATTTTTTAAAATGGAGTATTCCAAATTAGTCTTCTGTTACCAGCAGAATGAACAAATCATAATTATACCCATTAAAGCTGCACCTCCAATATAGTTAAGTGCACAAGCCTTTTGAAACCCTATAAACTTGCAGGAATGCAGTAAAAGTGTCCTAATTACAATGGCAATGACTAATTGAGAAAAAACAGTGTAAGTAGTACTATCAACCTGTACATTTGTAACAGCAGTTGCATTTTATAACAAAAATATGTTCTGCCCTGAATGCCATTTTTTGCTACCGGTATTAACTAATAATTTCCCTACATATGAAGAATTTGGGGTAATCTGAGATTTTTAAAATAATGAATAGTCTGACAATATAACAAAAATTTCTGTGCACAAATGTTTACTTCATTTGCATAATGGCAAATAAGAAATTCTTAGATACGATATGCTCTAAATTTATGTTTTGCAGGGGTGGGTACCATCACTCCCCACCTCTGTTTTACAATATTTTGCAGTGTGACAAAAACATTCAGAACTGATTTTAAGGCTTGCTTTGAACCATAAATCTACATTTTCTCTCAGCTTGACAAGAACAACAAAAAAAGATTCCACATTAATAAATGTGGGTAGCTGATAGACATTTATCAGCTTCCATTAATTTTCATGAAATGCTGAGCCTAATTAAGTGTAAGGAATATTTGAGAGATATTTATTCAGATTTTGAAATTATGCTTGTTTTCATGAATTTTTATACATATCTTTCATTTGAAACTGTAGGAATCATAATTTATAATATTCTACCAGTTATCCCAAGATTACTCCAAAATGTATTCAGTAATACAGTAATACATACAGGAAATTGAGATCAAAGTGTGAGTATTATAGACACATTTTCACTAAAAAGGATACTGAAATCATAGTACTGTATATAGGACTTTTCTACGTGAAACAAGTTACAAGAGTCTTAAAAGAATATCTTTGGAACTCTGGCAGCCACCTCTCGGTAATAGGGCCATATTGACTACAAATAGTTGGGTGTAAAATAGTTGCAATATTTCTGGAAGTTATGAATAAGACTTAGGCATGAGTTCTTTAGTTTTAAACTGTACATTCATGGGCCATAATGGTACTTGGACACCAGGACATTATTGTAAATGAAATTCTAGTCTGCTATTCCCCAATTACATTTCAAAGGAAATGTTACATTTCATGCGCAAAATTAAGCAATTTATCTGCATGACAGAAATACATTACTACGGTGTCCAGTGGAAAGACTCTCTTATTACCTTGTTTTTTTAACATTGTAATAAATTAACAAAATCATATGTGTTGATTAAAGGCAAAGATCTCATTATTCCTTTTTTATTTTTTAAGAAAACCTATATTTTTGGCCAATAAGGACAGCCCATACAGTAATACTGGTTCTTTGCCTTTTTACAGCACAATTGCATAGATGTGACATTATATTTAGCTTCCTGGAGCACATAACAGAAAGAAGCAAACAATAGTGACTAGGATAAAGACTAGGAAAAGTGTAACTTGTTGGAACCAGACACAACGGTCCATCTGTTCTTCAAGTCTTTTATTAGCTTGTAGTAGTTGCCTTAACTGGAAAAAAAGGAAAAAAAATAGAAGATGTTATCAACATAGAAGTATTTTTTCCAGTTGATTTTGTCTACAATTTGCCAACATAGAATATAATTGGGATATAAATAGAAACAATTGTAAAACTTTTTTAAAATCACCAAATCACACACATAAACCAAACTATAAAAAACACAAAATAATGTATTTATTTATTTGATTTCTATGCTGCCCTTCTCCCTAGGGACTCAGGGCGGCTTACAATTGGAGGAGCCATATAGAAAACAACATAAATGAAAATAAAACAACATAGATGGCAACCATTAAAAAAAAAAAGGGGGTGGGCAGTCAATAAGTAATAAAAAATTGGTATTCTAAAACAGTATAAAAGAGTCAGTCATAGCCCACTTGGTGAAATAACCACGTGTTCAGGTCGCGGCAGAAGGAGCGAAGGTCGGGGCCGTCCGAAGCTCAGTGGGCAACTTGTTCCCTAGGGCTGGCGCTCCCACAGAGAAGGCTCTCTCCCTGGGGGCCGACAGTCGGCCAACTCTATGGGGATGCACCAGGCGCTGGGAGATTGATTGTGGCAGAAAGTGGTCCTGCAAGTACCCCAGGCCTAAGCCATGTAAGGCTCTATAGGTCAAAACCAGCACCTTGAAGCGCACTTGGAGGGCCAGCGGTAGCCAATGCAGCTCGCGTAGCAGTGGTGTAACATGGGAGAAATGCGGTACCCCCATAACCACCCGCATGGCTGCATTCTGGACCAGCTGGAGCCTCCGGGTGCACCCCAAGGGCACTGCAGTAGTTCAATCTTGAGGTGACAAAGGCATGAGTGACCGTGCATAAGTCATCCCGATCCAGAAAAGGGCGCACCAGGCGAACCTATGCAAAAGCCCCCCTGGTTACGTCTGTCAGGTGGTCGTCAAGGGACAGCTGAGAAACCAGGAGGACACCTAAATTGTGAGCCTTTTCCGAGGGGGCCAGATTCCCCCCCCCCATCAAAAGGGATGGGACCTCTTGGACACGGGATGACGAAATCCACAGCCACTCAGTCTTGGAGGGATTGAGCCTGAGCCTGTTCCTCTCCATCCAGACCCGTACCGCTTCCAGGCACCGGGACATCACGGCAAGGGCATCACTGGGTTGTTCTGGGGTAGAGATGTAAAGCTGGGTATCATCAGCATATTGACGATAACTCACCCCAAAACCACGAATGATCTCACCCAGAGACTTCATATAGATGTTAAATAGGAGGGGGGAGAGAACTGACCCCTGAGGAACCCCTCAAGTGAGGGGTCTCGGAGTCGATTTCTGTCCTTCCGCCAGCACAAACTGCGAATGGTCCGAGAGGTAGGAGGAGAACCACTGAAGAACAGTGCCCCCACCCCCAGTCCCTGGAGCCGTTGCAGTAGGACACCATGGTCGATGGTATCAAAAGCCACCGAGAGGTCAAGAAGGACCAGGACAGAGGAAAAACCCCTGTCCTGGGCCTGCCAGAGATCATTTACCAGAGCAATCAATGCCGTTTCCGTGCTGTGACCGGGCCTGAAACCCGATTGGTATGGGGCCAAATAATCCGCTTCCTCCAGGAATTGTGGGAGCTGTTGTGCCACCACGGTCTCAACAACCTTCACAACAAAACGAAGATTGGAGACAGGGCGATAGTTGTTTAATGAGACTGGATCCAGGTTAGGCTTCTTGAGGAGGGGTTGTACCACCGCCTTCTTTAAAGAGATGGGGAAGACTCCTTCCCTCAAAGAAGCATTGGTAATGGCCTGGAGTCAGTCTCCTGTCACCTCCCGAGCTGCTAGAACCAGCCAGGAGGGGCATGGGTCCAGTAAACACGTGGTGGTATTCAGCCTTCCCATAATCCTGTCCACATCATCAAGAGAAACAGAATCAAA
>JANHFM010005122.1:34536-48742 GCA_032468115.1 Grayia smithii | reverse complement strand
GATTTTTACTCCAGAAGCATTTTATTAAAATAAATTTGATAAAAATCAAAAAAATCTGATTTAAATAAAAAAAATCCAATTTTTTTGATTTTTTTAAAAAAAGCATTGATTTTTATCCACCCTGTTTTTAAGCCAAGAAACCATGTTATAGCTTAGTGAACAAAAAGTTTAACCCTGAACTAGATAGAATAGGAAAAAAAATTAGCACTTTCAAATTTAAAATGAAATCTAAAGTATGCTATGTTATAGTTATATTACCTCTAAATTAAATTCAGTATTAGTTAAAGCTCTATTTTTATACCTGTTATTAAAATATAAAATGCAAGTATTTTTTTAATACACTGTATATAAAGATGCTTCTCTTAAATGTGTCAGTAGTTGTAAGCATTTTTAAATGTGTATCAGTACTAAAGATATACACGGGTTTTGTTAGACACCGCTACCATCACTGATTTCAATGACTTTATATCAGTCCTTGTATTACTTTAAATTCTTTGTTCTGATTGCATTTATATAAATGAATACATAAAATTGTAAATTTGACTTACATATTTTATTGCCCTCCTTATCGTAACCATGTAGGTAAATAGCACCAACATCAAGCATCAATTTTGGAAAAGAAGATTCAGTCAAATCTGAAAAGTTTTGTTTTATTATTACAATAATTATTTTAGTATATTACATACTGTAACAGCAATCTAAAATCTTAATTAAAAAGGAAATATAAAATTGCTGTTTTTTAATCCAAAGAAATTATTTCCAATCACTATATTTTAAACCAGAGTATCAGTAATAGTTACAACCTAAAGGGTAATGAAAAGGGACACTGTGGTTCAGTGGCTAAGATACTAAGCTTGTTGATCGAAAGGTCAGCAGTTTAGCAGTTTGAATCCCTAATGCTGCATAACGGGGTGAGCTCCCGTTACTTGTCTCAGCTTCTGCCAACCTAGCAGTTCGAAAGTATGTAAAAAATGCAAGTAGAAAAACAGGGATTTTTGGTGGGAAGGTAACAGTGTTCCGTGCGCCTTTGGCATTTAGTCATGCTGGCCACATGACCACAGAGACGTCTTCGGACAGTGCTGGCTCTTTGGCTTTGAAACGGAGATGAGCACCACCCCCTAGAGTTGGGAACGACTAGCACATATGGGTGAGGGGAATCTTTACCTTTTACTTTAAATGGTAATGCCAAATTTAGATACAAATTTTAAAATCTAAAATGGAGTTTAAAATATTAGTTCAAAGTTAATTACCATATTTTTGGGAGTATAACATGCTCCGCACTATAAGACACATCTATCTTTTGGGGGGAAGAAAAGAAGAAAAAAAAATCTGTCTTTGCCCATTTGCCACCATCCATTCACTGCAGCCTGTTCGCCGTTAGTATGGCCCTTTCACCGCTGGTGCGGCCCGTTCGGCTCAGCCCATTTGCTGTGGCCCACTTGCCGCTGCCACGGCCCATTCAGCATGGCCCATTTGCCAGGCTGTTTGCGGCCAGCGCAGCCCATTTGCTGTGGCCCATTTGCTGATGCCACAACCCACTCGGCATGGCCCATTTGCTGTGCCATGGCCTGTTCGGCATGGCCCATTCACCACAGGCTGGTTCTGCTGCTGTGGACCATTCAGCGCAGGCTGTTCAGTGTGGCCCATTTGCCACTGGCGCGGCCCGTTTGCCACCACCCATTTGCAGCGGTCCGTTTGTCGCCACCACTGCTCATTCGCTGCCATCAAACCCTGCGGCCTGGAACCAGCCAATCTCAGAGTCATAATGTAGAAGGCTGTGGTATGTGGTTCACACAAATGCCTATTTCTCCGCAAGTATTGCATCGGCACACATAATACTTTACCAATGTTCACTGGGAACATGTGTGAATGTTCACACAAAATTTCATCGAAATCTGTGGTTGAGCAGGGACCCCCAGACCACTTGACATAGAATGATATATTACTATGTTTATAACAAACACACTTATTATATGAAAATAAGGTATTAATATGTAGAGATGGTTCTCAGGTTATCACAGCAATTGAACGACAATGATGTGATCATAAAGCATAATATTATGTAACCACATCACTTAACAATTCTTAGCAACAAGCAGTCCTGGTTGCTGTTGTTAAAGAGGGCCACGCAGGTTGTTCAGCAAAGACCTCACATGATTATGAATTCAAACTTTCCCATTGACTTTACATGTAGAAAGCTGGTGGGGAATGTAAGAAATCACAATCACGTGACTGCTGGGATGGTTGGAATTACAAAGACCTGTCATAAGTACCATTTAGTCAGCACCATGTAACTTTGAATACTTTGAACTTTGAACCTGAGACTACCCATAAACATAACATTTAATAAACATATTTATTAAATTTGTATGTCATCTGATTAGTTATACCCAGCCTTGAAATACCTAGTTTCATTTTTTTTCCAGTTTAGAATACAATTCTTCTGGCAACAGTTACTTTCAGCTGTTTCTTATATTTTTTTATCAAATCCATATCAAAACATTTTTCAAACTGATAAGACATATCTTACCATGAACTGCATACTCTTTCCTCCACTGAAAGCTTTCATCAATCATCTTCAGTGTATCATCCACAATATCATCTCGCCATATTAAGAAATTATCAATCCAGGTATCATCTTGATGCAATCTTTCTATATCCCTGGAATCATATTTATCTCTTTTTGCTGATCAATATGAATGATATGAAGATAGTTATTTAATGTATGTTCTCATAAAAACTAAGTCATAAAGAATATATTTAAAAGAAGTATTTGTAGCAAGCTAGTATTTAATTTATAAAATAATTAAACAAAATATATACCCTTTTTCTTGACTTATGGATGTAAACCCCCTCCCCCAAATTGCAAATGAGTTCTAACCAATTTTCAAGTCCTTGAATATTTCAAACCTAAATGCTTGCAGAGGAAATACTTTTTCAAAATCATATTTGAGCTAGCAGTAAAAATGTATCTTAGCCTTTCTGCTACTGAGTGGGCTGCACAACTGAACTGGAAAATCATATTTTTAATTAACCATAGAACTCTAAGTTTGGCTATCCATATGATTCTCTGTTTCCTTTATCAAAAAACCCATATTCTATGAAAACCTAGGCAAGAGCACAAATTCAATATGAAAAGGTTAAATTTACAATAGGGTACTGTTAAGTGTTGTTTGTAACCACAATCAGTGTATATTTTTATTTATATATAGACAGATCAGTAATGCTTCTTTATTGGGCATCTGGTTTTTATCTTTAGATTACAGATAAGTAGTATCATAAGCATGAAAGTAAATGAAGCTGACTCAAGGAGCACCATGATGTAATGGGCAGATTGTTGCAATAAGCAAATTACATTGGAAATGTATGAAGAGATAAGTGGAACCAAATGTTTACCTCTTAATAATCTTCTTAATCATGAGGATTTTCAAATTTAAAATTGTAGTCATTCACACAATCTTTAGTAGTCACAGAATACATATATAAAGAAATTTAGCTATGTACCTCTGACAATAATCACTATTTTTTCTTTCCTATTGCAGACAATCTATATTGTTATAAATGTACAGAATAAACTATAGTATGAACAGAATGTTCATATTACCAACCTGATAAATATTCTGTCTCAAAACGTTGTCTGATTTCACTTATTAACGGGCCCCTGTTGCCCTGCTGAGAAAGATCACAAACTCATCAACACATTAAACATTTCTATTTTTAGGTTGAGCAAACGTCACACTTTTTCAGTCTACTGTACTTTAGTTTTCTACTGTATTTCAAGTTCAAGTAATAACTGCTAAGTAAGCAGAATTTCTAAGCACATGCAGAGTTTAGGAACCTGTTCTGTTATGATAAACATTTCATGCATAAGGTGAGTTGCTTCATTTGAGTCATTCTACTAATGTTACTACCAGAATTAAAAGTCCTAGAGGACAGGACTATTACAACTCATTCTGTAAACTGGGTTCTGCAAGAGGAGGTCTAAATACATTCCTCTCATAAATTTTGGGATCTGGGAAAGGAAAGGGGGGACACTCTGCACCAGTTTCACAGAATCAGATAGTCAACTGTCCCTATGAAGGAGCCTCTCTATATATCTCTGTACAATTGATAATTTCTGACCAGTATGGTCACAGGTTGTGGGAAGAAAAGTTGTTCCTCAGAAGAGTCTGTAGAAACCTGGACTAAATTATCTTCTCTGAAAATCTGCTTTATTAGACTGTAAAAAGAGGATGCTGTCTTATCTCAGCCATCTGGCAGTGGAAACATATTCTACTATATTTGAATTTTATTTTATTTTATTTATATCCTGTCTTTCTGTTTTACCCATCTTCTACAAATGAATTCATCGCATCCCCCTCTCCCTAGAAGGGGAAAATACGAAGAGTATTCTTTTCAACCTCTTGTGGTCTATCTTCCAGACTGCCTATGCTCAAGGGCACGCAGCTACTCACATCCGCCATGGTCCTGCTCACACCAGATTAGGAGCCGCAGCAAGGCGAGCTAGAAAAAGGGAAGAAACACACGAACCAAAAGCAAAACGCGCGTGACCCAGACTGAAGTAAGAATTGACACCAACCGGCGCTGGGCACCTTTAGCGACAACCGCCGCACAACAGGCGTTGCTGCCGGCCAATCCCCGTCCTTTCCTTCAGCAGCAGCCGTCCTCTTAAAAAAAAAAAAAAGCCGTGAATAAAATTCCCACCCTCTACTTCCGCATCCTTTCAAAGCGCGTCCAGCCCTTTCCCTGCGCAATTCCGCTGTCTGCTAATTGGTTGTGTTGGCGTCTCCTCAGAGAATTGGCGTCTGACGCTCTGCAATTTCAGGCCCTTTCAATCTGCCCCTTGCGTGGCGGGCTCTTTGATGGATGGCAGAGTTTCTTCGGGTTTCGAGAAGGTCGGCGCAAAGCCTTGCTACGTTGCCTATGAAAGGGATGAACGCACGCTGGTGTAAAAGTAATTGCGTGGTATGTTTTAATGCATTTTTGTACTCCCATGCCCTGCTCCATTCTGCTGCACGTCCAAGTCTTCGATTGGGAAGATGAGATCCAGATCCTAAACACAGGAAGTGGATGGGTAAAACCATTTTTGTAGCCTGGATTATCAAGAGGAGGGTATCTCTGGTAGCACCCGCCAGTTTGTCATGGAATCTAGGATTTAAGCATCGTTATGTACCCTGTTTTCCCCAAAATAAGACATTCTCTGATAATAAGCCCAATCGGGCTTTTGAGTGCATGGCAATAAGGCCAAGCACTTATTTCAGGATTCAAAAAAATATAAGACTGGATCTTATTTTCAGGGAAACACGGTAGTATGAAATCTCTTCAGCAGGATCTCAGCCTACAAAGAAAAAAGCAAGTTGAAGCACAGACTTGTTAATTAAAATAGGGTGTGACTCCCACTGAGCCTTGATCCAATCACAACAGAGCTGGAAGAGACCTTGGAGGTCTTCTAGTCCAACCCCCTGCTCAGCAGGAGACCCTATATCAATGATAGGGAACCTTTTAGAGACCGAGTGGCCAAACTGCAACCCAAAACCCACTTATTTATCACAAAGTGCCAACACAGCAATTTAACCTGAATTAGGTTTTACTACCTAAAATAATGATAAGGCAGAGTTCAGCTAATTGTTCTAAGAAAAATGTGATAAATGCACTTTTATGCCCTTCATTTTTTCCTGCTTTTGAAATATTACGTTTAGCAACAATAAAAACAGTGATGGGTTGCTCCCGGTTCGGGCCTGTTGTATTCTAAGCCGGGAGCGCGCCTGATTGGCCGGCGGCAAGTTGCAGCTGGAGGGAAGCAGGTGAGCCGCTGATTGGCTGAGCTGTCAAGTGTCGAAGGGCTCGTCTCCTCAGCTGTTAGCCAGGAGCGAGACCCGGTTAAGTTTGTTACTGTTAGCAATAAACAAGTTAACTGTTGAGCTGTGTCCTGCCTCCTCGGTGCCTCTGGATCAGTATTTAACACCTGGCGATAAAGGTGGGATCCTGAGGCGGCAGGCAGAGAGCTGTCACTAACTTAAGAGCAGTCACTTTAAGAGCTGTCACTTAAAAAATGAACGAGCTGTCAGATCGCAATCAACCCCTCAGCGATCACCTCAGACGTCCCTGACTCAACGATGGCTACGCTATCCATGTTTGCACCCTTTAATCAAGCATTAGAGACATGGGACCCATTTTTGGATCGGTTTGACTGCTTCCTGAAAGCCAACGAATACACCGAGCTGCTGGCTGAGAGAAAATTAGCAGTGTTCCTGAGCATTTGCGGCCACGACATGTTTGAAATGGCCCGGTCACTTTTAGCACCTCAGAAAGTGCAAGATGTCTCTTGGGATACCGTGCTAGCAAAGCTGAAGGGACACTATGCCCCAGTGCCATCGAAGGTCGCATGGAGACATGCCTTCCGCATGCGTTTCCAGGGCAAGGAAGAATCGATCAATCAGTACATGGCAGCACTCCGGACAGCTGCCCAGTATTGCGAATTTTGAGATTTGGATGACCTCCTGCTCAACCAGTTAATTTGTGGGGTTAGGAATCTCAAGTTGCAGCACCGGTGGCTGGCCAGAACAGACTTAATATTGCAAGCCGCCTTCGATAGGCCAGAGCAGCCAAGCTGTCACACAAGTCATCAAGCAAGATTCAGAGGTCAATCGCTCCAGCTGTGGTTCGACAAAGCATAGCTGTGCACCAAACTGAAACAGACTTGGAAGAATCTTCAGAAAACGATGAAGAAGTAAGCTTCCTCAAGACCTTCCCCAAGAAGGGCGCAGAGAAGGAAGAGAAGAAGCCACCAGTTGCGTGTGCAGGTTGTGGTGGCAACCATTACAGGGCGAGCTGCAGGTTTGAGAATGCTGAATGCAGAAGGGGCACCTCGCATGGGTATGCAGGGAAAGCCAGCCGTTGGGGGCTAAACCTGCCAAAGGCACACGTGAGTACCGACCCTGGGGTAAACAGGATAGGACTGGGGAAAATTGTTTTAAAATTGATAAGGGCCCCCCTGAATTGGTGGTTGATCAGACCAATAGCGAGTTAAAAAAGAAAATTTTCCTCACCCCCCTCATTGAGGGCAGCCCATGCAGGATGGAAGTGAACATAGGCTCGTCCCTATCTATTACATCCTGGAGCACCTTAAAGCGCTTGCTGCCCTCAATCTCAAGGAAACGTTTAGACTATTGCCATTTAACCCTTCGCGACTACCAGGGAAAGCACATTCCCATTTTGGGGTCCACAAAGGTAGCTGTCAAATATGGGGAATTCACTGGCCGCCTTAAGGTGGTTATTGTGGATGGCGCCTTGCCCAGTTTACTGGGCTTAAAGTGGTTTGAGTCATTGGGGTTGTCAATAGCTGGCATTCATTCCACAATTCCAGACAAGTTCACAGTCCACATTGAGGAATTCGCTGATGTTTTCAGCGACTCCCTGGGGGAGTATGTGGGAACGCCCATCTCCTTCAATTTGGATCCTAATGTCTCTCCCATTCGTCTTAAGCCTCTCCAAGTGCCTTTCATGCTCCGGCCAGCAGTTGATAAAGAATTGGACAGGTTGATTAGTCAGGGTGTGCTTGAACCTGTTGATTACTCCAAATGGGAAACACCAGTTGTCCTACCAATTAAATCTGACGGTGCACATTTGCGCCGACTACAAGGCGACAATTAACAAGGCACTGCAGGCTAACTCATACCCAGTGCCCGTAGTCCACCACCTTAGTCCAGCACACCCTGGGTCGGGCTCCATCTTCGCCAAGCTCAATATGGCTCAGGCGTATCAGCAGCTGTGTGTGGACGCCGCCGTAGCTGAAGTCCAGACTATTGTCACGCACTGTGGTGCGTTTAAATGCCGGCGACTACAGTTTGGAGTTTGCATAGCCCCCAGCATAGCCCCCGGCATCTTTCAAAGCCTAATTGAACGATTGTTGCATGGCCTGCCGGGGGTAAACCCTTATTTTGATGACGTGTTTGTTTCTGCCAGCAACGAACTAGAATTACTGACTCGCCTAAGGGCAGTACTTAACTGTTTCCGCAAAGCTGGCCTCAGACTGAAAAAAACCAAGTTCCAATTAGGAACCAGGCAGGTTGAGTTCCTGGGTTTCCTAATAGACGCTAATGGCATACATCCGACTCCATCCAAATGTCAAGCCATTAGGAATGCCCCTGCTCCCTCCTCTAAAGTAGAGTTGCAAGCTTTCCTGGGACTCTTGAACTTTTATAATATGTTTTTGCCTCACAAGGCTACAGTCGCTGAGCCCTTGCATCATTTGCTCAATGCGAAGTCCCCTTGGGTCTGGGGCCGGACAGAAGCCGCCGCTTTCGCAGCTGTCAAAGCCTTACTGACTTCCTCCAGCGTTTTGGTCCAGTTTGACAGCTTGCTCCCGCTCACTCTAGCGTGCAACGCTTCCCCTTATGGGGTGGGGGCTGTCTTGAGCTACTGGCTCCCTAACAACACTGAGGCTCCAATTGCTTATTTCTCCCGCATGCTATCCCAATCGGAGAGAAACTACAGCCAGGTGGATAAAGAAGCCCTGGCTGTTGTGGCTGGGGTGAAACTCTTCCACCATTATTTGTATGGCCATCCATTTGAGCTATTCACAGATCACAAACCTCTCCTGGGCATTTTGGCAGGTGACAAGCCTACTCCCCAAATTATTTTCCCCAGAATGACGAGATGGTCTGAATTCTTGGCCGCTTATACTTACAGGCTCATCTATCGACCAGGAAAGGCTTTGGGACATGCCGACACTTTAAGCTGCTGCCCCCTGACAACAACTGTGACAGCCCCTGCCCCTGCATCTACTGTTCTGTTAATAGATGACTGTCAGTTTCCAGTCTCTGCTCTTGACGTGGCACACTTGACCATGAAGGGCCCGGTGCTGTCCAAAATTCTGGACTGGGTGCAAAGGGGGTGGCCTGTGGGCAATTACCAGAGGAATTCCAGCCATTTAAAATTAGGCAGCTAGAGTTAACGTCTTTGCAGGGATGCATCCTATGGGGCTCTAGGGTCATTATCCCCACTGCATTAAGGGACACAATTCTGACAGCCCTGCATGTGGGGCATCCTGGCATAGCCAGGATGAAAGCACTTGGGCGAAGTTACATCTGGTGGCCAAAGGTTGACACTGATATCTCCAACTGGGTGAACAAGTGTGCCCAGTGCCAACTGCATAGGCCGGCCCCTCCAGAAGTGCCACCCCAGCATTGGGAATTGCCAAAGGCCCCATGGTCCCGGCTCCACATGGACTTCGCTGGGCCAGTCCAAGGTCACTATTTCATGGTAATTGTGGACGCTTATTCCCGGTGGGTGGAAGTGGTGCCCATGCTGTCTACCACCTCTGAGAAAGTCATCAGGGTTCTGCAAGCGTTATTCGCAACCCATGGTCTCCCTGATGTCATTGTATCCGACAATGGGCCCCAATTGACAGCTGCCTCCTTCCAGGGTTTTTTAGCACGGCATGGCATTTGACATGCAGCAGTAGCGCCATTCTGCCCTTCGGGGAATGGCCTTGCTGAAAGAACTGTAAGATCAGTCAAGGAATTCCTAGTACGAATGGCCCCAGGTAATTTGCAGGATCGGATCCTGACTTACTTTACCCAACACGTAACATCCTGCCCCTTAATCGCAGTGCAGCAGAACTGCTGATGGGTCTCATACTGGAATTGACCTAGACCGCCTGCATCCTAATTACGTTCCTGACTCTTCTCCAGATTCCAGCAAGGGAGTCCAAAGACTACTTGTGGGGGACCCAGTTTATGCTAGAAATTATAGTGGAGACCCCAGATGGTTGCCCGGGGTGGTAATGGAAGTGACAGGCCCAAGCTCTTATAGAATACAACTGGTAGATGGTAGACAGTGGCGGAGACACATTGACCAATTAAGAATCCGGACCCTATCTGGGTGGGGGGAGGAAGCTAATGACAGGCCATTAGAAGTGCCAACTGCAAGCACACCGGACACGCACACCCCGTCAATGGGAGAGTTACCACCTAAAGGTCCACGCAGAGGGGAAACCGCCACAGAAGAAATACCTTCGCCTGAGGATTCGGAGACCCAACCTACACCACCTGCAGATGCCACAATGAGTGCAGGAGAACCCCCTGTCCTGCGCAGGTCCGGACGAATCAGAAGACCATCAGTATACTTAAAGGACTATGTTTGCTCCATCCGTCAAGGAAGGGGTGTTGTATTCTAAGCCGGGAGCGCGCCTGATTGGCCGCCGGCAAGTTGCAGCCGGCGGGAAGCAGGCGAGCTGCTGATTGGCTAAGACGCTGACAGCTCGGCTATATAAGAGCTGTCAAATGTCGAAGGGCTCGTCTCCTCAGCTGTTAGCCAGGAGCGAGACCCGGTTAAGTTAGCAATAAACAAGTTAACCGTTTGAACTGTGTCCTGCCTCCTCTGTGCCCTGGATCAGTATATAACAGGCTTAATGGCAGACCCTTAGATATTGGAACATTGCTATCATGTCACCTCTTTTCATTAAACTAGACTTTCCCAGTTGCAGCAATCATTCTTTATATCTGGGGTGTCAAACTCGCATCGTCCCGGGGGCGTCACGTGACATATCATGACTTTTTCCCTCTTCGCTATACCATGCATGGGCGTGGGCTGTGCATGATGCATCTGGCCTGCAGACCATGAGTTTGACAGCCCTGCTTTATGTTTTAACCTCCAGTCCCCTAATCATCTTTATTGCATTAAAATAATAATATTTTACTGTTTCACAATAACATTTATATAAGATTTCATATCACATTTACAGTAGTATTGTTAGATTTATTTGTGTGTTTCTTCAAGTGCATAAAAATATTTTTTTTCCTTAGTTTTGTGGCAATAGATTACTGTCAAAATTCCCTTCAGAGATCATTATAGTCTTTCCAACTAAAGCTACCTGCTAGCTGGGAAGATATCCAGCTGTTTAAAAGTCATTCTCATTGGATAAATAAGTGTGGGGATTTGAATATTAATGCAAGAATAAGCAATCTCAGGATACTTAGTGACCAAATGTAAAAAAAAAAAAAAAAAAGCTTGAGGAGATACACTTCCACATTTGTAGACCTATGTATTTATAACAAATATAATGTTGTAATATCTTATTTCTCTTCACTGCCTAATAAGCCAAGTCACTCCACTGCGACTGAGGAATGAGGCACTCTAAATGTTCCATGAAATGGGAAGAGGTAATGCCAGTTCCATCTTGGTCACTTAGCAATAGATTGCTTTCTTTTTGTATTTGTTAATCTGAACCTTTTCTACCCTTTGGTCTTCTCTCCTCCAGCTTGTGGAAGAACAGAATTAAACAGAACTGAAGCCTGGCCATAGCCATTATGCACCTAGTGACTATAAGTGATTTAAAATAATAACATTAAATATGTATTGTCTGAATTACCAGACTCTGCTGGGATTCTTCAATTTATGGAAATTAGGAATTCTGTACTGAATGGAAATATTTAGCCATCTAAATAAATAAGAGGAGAACAATTCTAAAACTAAAGAGAATGCAAAATGTCTACCTTTTCCTTGAAATATAATTTGATTCAAGAAAATTAGGCAACTGGCTTTGAAATTTTTCTATCAGAGAGACATCTTTAATCTTGGACATTCAAATCCACAATACAGATGTACTGCTTTAGCAGTGCTACAAAACTGTCATTATTACATTTAAACAACAAAATCCTGCAGCTAATGTAGATTTGGCTAGGCATTAGGCAGAGGGTCTGTAATTGTGCAATGCATGCTGGTTAATTTCCTCCTGTACTACTCTACATGCATGGAACAAAGGTAAGAGAAATAGAAGCACCTGCCCCTACTCAGCTGAGCTGATTAGCTCAGCCCCATTTAATAGGCCTTATGGGGGATGTTTGTTAGGCAAGGGAGACAAAGCATTAGCTACTTATCCCTGAGGTGCATTCAGTCCAATGGCTGAAACACCTGTCGGAATGCTTGTGACAACCTATAATTAAAACCCCAGCAAAGTTTCCTAAAAGGAAGGAAAAAGAGTCTATGTCACAAATAAGGATATTCCTTTCAAACCTCATTAACCAGTGGATGACTTTTGCCTTGAGCAACTTACATTACAACTCAGACAATTCACAAATCTATCTGTCACACATGAGGGAAACTGGCATTAGACTGTATGTCAGTCTTCCTTTTAGTCCGAAGAATATACTGGAAAGGTAAACACTGTCCTCTGATTGGCTCTCAGAAGACCTGTCCTCCTGCCCATCTCTCTGCTAGTTAATAGCACTGGCCCAGAGCTGATTATACTGAAAGAGTAGCTTTCCAGAACTTAGGATTTTAGCCCTAGCCCTTGGCTATTGCCTCGTACTCTAGAGAAGCAAGGGCATCCTGGCATCCTCCTTCCTTATGTTGTATTTTATATCAACCTTTCCACAGACAATAATACTGGACTTATAGGCAGCATGATCAACCTAGCTGTGAATCTGGAGAGCATCCAGTTGGAGGAAGGTAGTTGTAAATGTCATATGTTGTTATTGAAAAGAATTTGAATGAGGATAAATATAACTTCTAGTGAAACTCATGCAAGTTTAGAGAAGCCACCTCAAAATTGTGAGGATTATTGTTCTTTCAGTAAGAATATATATCCAAACACACACACACACACACACACACACAGAGAGAGAGAGAGAGAGAGAGAGGAAGGAGTGATTTTAAAATTTGAAGTTGCTCTATGGGCATTCCGAGAATCACAACTGAGAAAGCAGCTTGAAGAGGATAGAAAAAAATGGCAGATATTGATGAATTCTCAAGTAAATAGCTCTGTACATAAGAAGAGCTTAATTGTTAGATAAATATTTGACTTTCTACACTCCCTCGGGGATGTCACGGTTTCGATTTAGAGTCTACAAGGAGCTTGGCAATGCATACACCATATCCTGTAGTCCTAAAAGACTAATATAATCCAGATTTTAGTGAGTTACAAATAGTACAACAATGTCTTCAGCAGTTGTTATCCAGCAGCAGACTGCTAGCAAGTTAAAAATCTGTTTATGCTTATGATGATTTGTATTCCACCTCTAAATCCAGAAGCACTGAAAATTGATAGCATTCTAAACTATAAGGAATTCTGAATAGATAAAAAAGATAAAGATTACTGTAATGGAAGAATAAAGTTTTAATACCTTTCCTAAATTAAATCATGCTCAGGAGCAAAGCAAGACGCCTCTCCCTAATATCCACCAGACAAAATATGGTAAAGTAGTATGATCCCAGTCTTCAATTGAAAGCCTTCTAAAACCTCTCAAAGAAGGAGGATGCAAATACATAGCACGTAACACCTAAAATAACCCTGACATAATTGTAAATACCCCATCTTCCCAGAAAAATCCTAGGAGAAAAATCATTTTAACCATTGCCCTATTTGATGAGGCTTTGACCACCTGAGAGACCACCACAGTAAGAGTAATTGTGCTGCCAGCTACAAAAAGACTGAATGGCTTTACCTTAAAATTTATGGTCTGAAAGTGAATTTTCTAGGACTCAGGAAGGCTACAATAAATGAAGACAACAACATTTTGGTTAAATTTTCAGGAAGGCATTGGATACTTGGATTACATATTATTTCCTGGCTCTTCTTAAATCCCAGCAATTTACACATTTCAATGTTTCAGTCATTTGAAGCCTACTTGGTTTCAATAATTTTGTAGAAAAGGAGACTCGTCCTGAAATTAGGCTTGTAAATTGCTCCTGAATATACCAAACATAATTGCAAACTATCAATCAAGCCTCAAGGGATTAAGAAGAGTTTGAAGTTAAGCAAGGATGGTTACCTTTGAGAATAAATTGTTTTTTAAGAGAGATAATCTTAAAGACTTTGAACAAGCAAGTCACTTTCAAGTAAATGAAAGCTAGCTTTACATTTTATTGGATTTTGTTTGTTTTGTTTTTTTTAAAGGATAACAAGGACGCATGGTCACACATTTGAATAGAAGTATGAAAGAGGTATGTTTACTGGGAAGAAATTTAAAACCTAGGGCAGTTTTTTGTTTTCTATGACAGATGAGCCAATCCGCTCCAAACTTATGGAAAGACATGGAATGGAATAAGAGTGATTCTTAATTATTCCATACAAGTCTGTGAAAAACAGCGAATATAATTTCCTGCACTATTACATGATGAAAAGGCAATGAAATATTACTATGATTGCCTGCATTTTCACATTGAGATAATAATTGTCTTTTGGAAAATTCTGTATATTTAT
>JANHFM010005121.1:12981-23708 GCA_032468115.1 Grayia smithii | reverse complement strand
AATGGAGATTTTGCAATATCCTTCCTCTGGAGTGGGGTGGGAATGGAAATTTCCCCTGGAGGGGGGTAAGAATGAAATTTTGCATTATCCTTCCCCTGCCATGCCCACCAAGCCATGCCCGCAGAACCGGTAGTAACAAAATTTAGATTTCACCCCTGGTACTGGGTTACAACGGGAGTGCACATGCGCAGAAGCTTCTGTGCATGTGCAGATCGCCCCATGATGATGTCGGGGCAGGTGGGCGGAGCCTCCCACCAGTTTTATTACCGGTTCTAAGAAGCTGACAGAACCGGGAACAACCCACCACTGCACCTTAGCCATGAAAACCAGCCGGGTGACTTTGGGCCAGTCACTTTCAGCCCAACCACCTCATAGGGTGGTTGTTGTGGGAAAAATAGGGGTATGTGTTGGAATTCTTTATCACCTTAAATTATTAGTATAAATAATAAAGGTGGGATAAAAAATATAAATAAAATAAATTATTTGCCGAAAGAAGAAGTAAGGTCCATCTCCACTACAGTGTTTACCAAGCAGTATATTGGAAAATAGGATGATAAATTTAATTATAGAGATGTTGATTTACTCGTGTTACTACCCAGAGTTAGTCAAATTGGGGTGGTCTATAAACATTGTCAGATAAATATGGTTTTCAAAATTTCTGTTTTAGGCTTACGCTATGCTGTTGCAGTAAACTCATTTGGATTGTTGCAGATTTTTGTTGTGTTTGTTAGTGGTGAATGTTGTTACTATTATGAAATTAAAATCACAGAGAAAAATAACCAATACCCAGAAAGCCAACAGAAAAGCTACCATTCTGGGAAAAAGACTGATTTCAAACAACCACCACCAGCAAATACTATTCTTATGCATTAAAAGGTATACAATATTATATGAGAGGGTGGCCATATGAGAGAGAGAGAGAGGGTGGGAGGAAAGAAGGAAGAGAGGAAATTAATTGATTCCTGCGAGAATAAATCAATATTCCCCTAGCACTGAAAATATCACGTTGTAGATATTTTTCAGCTTACGTGTGGAAACAATTCAGAGCCAGTATATTCACTTGGGAAAAAGGCTCAAGTTCATTTAGTAGAAACATCCTGAAAAACATTATACTTTCAGCTAACAAAATGTCAATCATCTCTATTCACAGGTGTACCATTCCCTAAAAACTTCCTCCAGATCTGCAAAAAGATCCTGTGCAGGCTATTTCGGGTGTTTGTACACGTTTACATTCATCACTTTGACCGCATCATAATCATGGGGGCTGAGGCCCACGTCAATACTTGTTACAAGCACTTTTATTATTTTGTCACAGAGCTCAACCTCATAGACCGTAAGGAACTAGAACCTTTGGTAAGTATTTTATCTCTGTCCAGATGCTTTAAAAAAAAAAAAAAACTCAGATTTTTGTGGGGGTTTTTTTTTCCATATATTTATCAGACTCTTCTGCTCAAATTGTGTCTCTATGTATTTATGCACTCTCTAATAAGAAAAAAAAATCACACATTTTGGAAAGATTTTAAAACTGTCGTGCAAGTTTTCATAATACGAAGAAAATCAAAATAATTACTGAGTGTCTTAAAAAAACTGTGTGTGTGTGTAAATAATTTTTGCAATATTTATTGATATTTTTTTTCTTTTGGTTTTACCAAACTCACCTTGGTTTCTGGACTGTACATTGTGATATAATGCTTTACAGCTAAGGATAATTTCTGATGCTACCAATTCACAACGAAGACAATTATCTAGAATGCAGCAAATTATCATCCTTAAAGGATCCTGGATAGCAAAACTGATAGGATTTCCAGCTGGTAGAGAACTCTGTAGTGAGAACAAGATCCTGGACAAGATAGATCAATTGTCTTTCACAGTATAAAGTAATTTTCTATCTTATGGAGTTTATACTAATCTGCTATCTTGCATAACATAACATGCTAACGTATTTTAAGTTTCTGTAATTATATTAGTTTGGCTGCTGTGTTCTGTTGCCTCATTTCTGTTTAGCAGAATGTACAGATAGTCCTTGATTTACGGCCACAATTGAGCCCAAATTTCTGCTAAGTGAGACATTTGTTGAGTGAGTTTTGCCCCACTTTATGACCTTTCTTGCCACAATTGTTAAGTGAATTACTACAGATGTTAAGTTAGTAACATGGTTGTTAAATGAATTTGGTGTCTCCATTGACTTTGCTTGTCAGAAGGTGATCACATGGCCCTGGAGTAATGCAACCGTCATAAATATGAGTCAGTTGCCAAGCAATTGAATTTTGATTTCGTGACCATGGGGATGCAGCAACAGTCATAAATATGAAAAATGGTAATAAGTCACTTTTTCAGTGCCGTTGTAACTTTGAACAGTCAGTAAATGAACTGTTGTAAATTGAGGACTACCTGTATTGGACCTGTACAAGCGTTTTGTATCAAGTGATAAAATTAATGTGATCTCTTCACTTCCCCTTGTTAACTTTGGATACTTTCTGTTAATATTCTTAGGATTCTTTTTACCTCTCTGTGACTAAATTTAATTAGCTGTGGAATAGGTAGTCATTCCAGAACTGAACTGATTGTATTAGTCAAATAATTTATTTTATTTTCAAACTCAAGAAGAATCAGTATTTCTTATATATCAGTGTAAAAAACAAATCTGCATATCATCTTAACTGAAATATGGCGAAAACAGAAGAAATTCCCCTCATGTGAGTATTTTAGCTTTCAACTCAATCAGCTTTAAATTGCATGTTGCATTCTGTAGTTTGTATTAGATTAAAGGTTGCTTGGTTATCTGTAATTACAGTAATTGAAGTCATATTTGCAGAACAGTTGTGAAACAAGGAATAATTGGAAAGCAGACTCTTACTTTGTTGCCAAACTATTTGAGCAGTTAACTTCATATGTTTGATGAAAGAAAAACTTTAAACAATATCCTCTTGTTTGTGGACATTTTATCATTCCAGAGAGCCTGAGAATGTAAACTAAGTGTGTATACTCAGTCCGTACTTTGAAACTTTGAAAGTTTACATTTGAATCAGGCAACCTGTTAAATTCTTAGGCCCAGGCAAACATTTGGGCCTGAGAATTTCAGGGTTTATTTTATTTATAGCCTACTTTGTTGTCTGACAAGTAATTAATGATAGAACTGCCATTTTAATAATACGGTGGACACTCCATCTCGCCTTGAGATTTGATCTAATATTATTTTGTACTCACTGCTGAGTTGTAGGCCTACAATCATTGGTGTCTCATTGTAGCGCTGCTTTCAGGAAAATAAATCTTTATGAGAGCCTGCTGTTCACTTATAGATATTCCATGGTTTAAGAATTATACTCCATGCTTCTGATCATGTTTAGAGTATGCACATATAGTAGTCCTTGACTTAACAACAATTTGTTTAATGACCAAAGTTACAATGGCCTTGAAAAAAGTGAGTTATGATCATTTTTTATGCTTATGACTGTTGCAGCCTCCCCATGGTCATGTGATCAAAATTTGGACACTTGGCAACTGGCATGTATTTATGACAGTTGCAGTGTTCCGGAGATGTGTGACCACCTTTTGCAACCTTCTGACAAGCAATGGGGAAGCCAGATTCACTTAACCGTGTCACTAACTTAATAATTGCAGTGATTCACTTAACAACTGTGGGAAGGATGGTTGTAGGTCCTACCCTGCGTCTCCCTGTGACCGGTAAGATCCCACAGGGTCGGTCTCCTCCGGGTTCTGTCAGCTAAACAATGTCAGCTGGCGGGCCCGCAGGAAAGGACCTCCTCTGTGGCTGCTCCAGCTCTCTGGAATCAACTACCTCCCAAGGTCCGGACTGCCTCCACCATACTGGCTTTCCACAAAGCTGTTAAAACTTGGCTTTTCCAGCAGGCATGGGGCCATTGATCTCGCTGTTGTGTCTTAGCGAGATCCGGCCCCAGATGGGATATGAGTGTTCTATGATTTTATTGTTTAAACTTGTTTTAAATTTTTATAATGTTTTTTATAATGTCCTGTTGATACATTTCTGTTGTGAGCCACCTGGAGTCCTCTGGGAATTGGGTGGCATAAAAATCTGACTAAATAAATAAATGAAACAGGGCAAAATTCACTTAAGAACTGTCTTAAGAAATTTTGGGCTCAGTTGTGGTTGTAAGTCAAGGACTACCTGTATACCAGTTTAGTAGCAGAAGGTATTTAGGACCCACAGGCGCATGTTCCTCTTCTCTCCATAACGGCTGTGCAAGGAATGCAGTGGCTTTGAAACTCTGGGCAAACATATTCTCTAACATTTTAGGGGGTGATTTTCTATGAAGAAAAACAAAAGGAAGAATATTTGCCACAGGTATTGAATTAAGATGTTGAAGATCAGATGTATGTTTCCTTCTTTGTACTTTTTATGCTAGTTACCATATTTCAAAACTTACTGTAGAGATGTGACATTTGATTGGCTTAGAGTTGCCATTACATAATTACATTAAAATATCTCGTATCATGTATTGCTAGAATGAAAATTCTAACAATAAAGGATATGAAATATTTTGTGATTACAAGGAAAACCAAGGCACAGAGAAGGCTTTCCATGACATGGTATATGAGATTTAAAACATAATCTTCAGGATCACTAAGCAGTTCTCCATGGCAGCCTACATAGTATTGTAATTAAAGAACATAGGTTGTATTGCAAGAAAGTCCCTGACTCAAATTGGCGTGTAATAATTGGGCCTGAGAATTTCTTCTGTTGACTGGCAAGTAATAACTTTATCACATACAGTGATAGAGCTCTAATGATTGTGAAAGTAATTCTGAAATAGATATGAGCAAATTCCTTTATTTTTCAGTTGATTTACGATACCTTCCAAATGCTTTGAAGATTTTAGAAGGCTTTATAGAAACAAAATTTGTTACTGTATGATTTGTAACTGAAAGAGATGGTCGGTGAACTATAATTTCAAACATCCTTCTCTTTTGGCCACGAGAGATAATATTTCCCATTCCTGCTATATGTTTTTGACTATGACAAAAAGATTTGCAACTCTGTACTCTGCTACATATATTCTAAGTGGACATCTTTTCAACAGAGTATATGGGGTTGGAGCTTGTCCTATGGTTTTTATGGAGACTTGCCTCAATTCTCAATGAAGCCTCAATTGTAGCATTCCATGGATTAAAAATAAGCTTAGTTCAATTTCCAGGCAGTATCTGACTAAAGTGAAACATTTAGCATTTTCTCCATTAATGTTTACTTAACCATCTGTTCATTTCTCTGCATGGTTAAAAGCTCAGACTTATTGTTATGAAAAAGCCAGCAGTGTAGATTTCATAATGAATGAGCTAACTATTAAGTTGACGTTTTGCAGTACAGTACTAGACCTTGAAATGTGAGGTGGGCGGGCTTGTTTCACACTTAATAAATAGCTTTGTGTCTATAGTCAATAAATTAATCTGTTGTTTGGCCTTTATAGGCACTAAATTGTTTAAAGAAGGAGGGGGAAAAATTTGCTTCGGCTTTGGAATTGCAAACATTTGCAAGCCTACGCAATCTTTTCATTTCGGCCTCTGTAGCCCAAACTATTACATTCTCCTTCCTTTCCATGTTTGCCATTCAGATATAGTCTGATGAAGTAGAATTGGGTTAGAAATCAAAAGGGCCAGGTTTTATGATAAATATTTAATTTGAAGGCCAAGCACTTGAGTGATGGCACAACTGAATACATATGGATATATACCATATTACCACAAACCTTTCAAATGTGTGATATGGCCATTCTGTGACAAGAATAGAGGGTCTTCTGTGCATATGTCAGTAAGTAAAATCTATAGCATAGAAAAAGTAACTATATGTACAGACATTCAGCCATAATCATTCATCTGTATTTATTTCCCCCTTCTGAAATTCTCCAATTCTTTTCTCTTGACTTAAAATAGGTCTCAAAATGCCTGTCTGCTGGGAGGAGGGGAAGACCAGCTTGGAAAGAAATTGCAATCCAAAAGATGGGGTTAAGCTCTTCCTCCTACTGATACCTTCCCTCCAAATCACAATGATCCTAAAAAATAAACTGGGAACCCACCCTGAAGAGTCAAGGCTTATACTGTAATCCTAATATTTCAGTTTAGATATTTTAGAGCAGGGTCCCCAATCTTTTGGTTCTGCAGAGCAGTGGTGGTGGCTTCAGTGATTTCGGTGGCGGGTGTGGAATGATTTCACATGCACAGTCTAAATCCTGCGCATTTTCCAGAGCTTTTTAGGCAAGGTGTCTTTCAGGATATATGATTGCCATCCATGCATATTGGTCTTGAACATTAGAGAGAATAAACAGGAGTAAAATTTTTGGAAATTTAACACAAACAAGCCTGCTGTGGAATTTGAAGAGAAAAGTAGAAGAATGTATGGATTTATAGTCTACTACATTGGTGGTTATTGATTTTTCATACCTTCCTTTACTTTCCAGAAAGAGATGACAACCCGGATGTGTCATTGAAGAACAGTAGCTATATGGAGAACAGAAAAAGAAAAGAAGAAGCAATATCCTGCTAACCGAAGAAAAGCTAGAAGATATATCAGTCCTGTGTAGGCCAGGGCTTGCCTTCTTATTCTTAAACAGCAGGAAAGTTAGAAACAGAAGATTATTGCTTTCACACACACACTTGGCACCAATAAGTACATTAACCACGCTGCTAAGTACTCCCCTGGAACATTGTGGATAACCTGTAAAGAAAGGAAGAAAAAAAAAGTGGATTTTTGTTTTGTTTTGTTTTTTGCATAGACCCTGAGTGATTGGGAAGGAGTTCCGAATCAATTCCAACTTCCTGTTCTTACAACTTTACTACAACTTTACTACAGTTGAGCTTTCTAACCTTCATTTTGATACTGACCTTAAGTCACTAAACTGTGATGGTATTATTGTACAGGCAGCCTCTATGAAAAGCCTTAGCGATAGCGTGTTCCTTTTCATTTCTTCAAATAGGGATAGGAAATAAGTCACTTGGCACTTAAAAATGTTGAATGTGTCTTTGACCAAGGCCTGAAACATCTATTTTAGAATATAGGCAGGGAAGAAGTTAATGACCCAGTTGAATGGACAAAATGTTTTTTCCATTTATAACTGGCATGGCTGCTTACCTAGATAGTGGCTTTTGAAACACTTCCAACTGTCCATATGCATCTCATTGGTCTTCTTTACAGCTGTCTTCATGGACTGCCATATGAGGTTATCAGTTTGCATCTTAGCAGCAAAAACAATAATGCCCAAATCCTTAGGATCACTGATAAAAACAGTCCCTTTGACAGTGAGTTCTAGCATAGCTGGCTGCTCATGCAAAGGACACATCTGTTTTCCAGGCACACGCAATATAAAAAGTCTTGTTCCATCTTTGCATTTGCATGAATGATAACCGAGACAAAAATCCATTGATTTGCAGGCCAAACAATTTGTATCTTGGAAAAAGAAGTGATTTGCATCTCTGCCCAAATATATTTGTGTGCACAGAAACAAGGAGAAGACTGCTCAGGGAGAATCCAGAAGAGAAAAACCTCCATGTGATGGAAAAAGGCCAGGTAGTATAAGAAATAAAAAGTCCCATTCATTGGCCCAAAAAGTATCTACTTAGATTCATTACCTAGACTTATTGAAACTAGAGTGATTGCAGGATTCCTCAGTGCTAAGTTTAACATGCAAATACACAGAGAAAGTATAAATTAAAGTAAAACCACTAGACTTTGCTGATATTATTGTGATCATATCTATGCAGCTTTCCAGACTGTCTTTTTATGTTTTCCACATTTCCTGGTAAATACACTGAACTACCACTGTGCCTCAATTAATGTCTTTTACTCAATTGCTTTTCTTTTTGACAATTATTGTACCTATGCAGAAATTGATGAGTTTGTGTGATATATAAATGGTGTAAATCCAGAGCTGGTATGAAGAATACGTACAATTAAGATTGTTTTTAAAATATTACAACTGTAGAACACTTTCTTGGAGATTATTCATAATCAGTGCACTTGTATGTGTAAGAGATTTGTAGTCTATGAATTGTACATACAGATAATTAGAATATACACACATACAAACACTGTAAGTGCTTCTCATTGCTTCCTAGTCATTTTTTGTTTTTCTCTTAACTTGGAAAACAAACATATTAAGCAAAAATGATTATTAGGATGAAGATGGAATTAGAAATTCTAGTTTTATTTCTTTCATGTGTGATAAAAATTCTTCCACAACTTAATAAATAGCAAATTGTCCAATGGGATATTCCAAAATTAATATTGGTGATTTCAATGAACTGCCGAAGAATATCCATAACTAAATCATTAATGAGTTTTTACTGATGAAGTTTTATCCTCTTTAATTAAGAAGATAAGAATACAAGGGGAATTTGTGTGGTACATTTTCTCAAATTTAATGATATAATTTTAGAATTGGTTCTAGAATTTAGAGTTTATATGTTTTCTTTCAGGCCTCGATGTTTTGCTGACCCTATGCAATCTGTTCTTCCTGAGCTGTTCCAAAATCAATATTAGAACATAATATAAATAAGATTTATAAATGTAGGTACATTACTTGAGTCTATTAGCCACGAATAATAATATAACAGAATGATGCTGGTGATTGATTTGTAAGAATTTGTAGGAATTTATTTTTTTATATCAATATGGTTCTTACAAGAATTTAACACCAATTTTAACATGAATCTGAACCAGGACTTCAAGGTAATTTATATCGAATTACAAATTCTAGCATCCAGGATTAGTTTGTTTTAGTGATGTGACCTAAACTAAGATACAAAATAAGCTACCTAAAAGTCAGGAAAAAAATTTCTTCAGTGTCTTTGCTCAGCAGCAAAGAATAAATGAACTGCCTTCTGAATTAGATGCTAGTCTAAATTGGTTTGTTTCTAAATATGTTTTAGTTTCTTCCTTTATGTCTGTCCATCAAATTCTGAAGTTACAGGATCCTTCTGCTCTTTGCTGTAGTATCACAGAATGAGTTTCCCTTTGAGTCCAAAAGAGAAATGTATAGCAAGGGTGCTTCCCCACTATTCTATATGTAGTTTTTATAAAACATGGAGACCAATATATCCAGTCTTTCTAATGCTTGGTTTTGTTTTGTTTCGGTTTTTGCTATATCAAGAACTTTTAAGTTGGATACCTTGGGGACGAAGCAATAACCAGCAGATCTGTGTTAATCTATTGCACACAGTTACCAAACTCTAAATCCTTACTCAGAAAAAACAAAGAACACAGTTTAACTTCTGTAATTTGAAGAGATAGAGAATATGTATGTTTGAAACTGGAAATGTATTTTCAAATTAAACAAAAATCAGGGTTCAAGCCATTCACCCCAATAGTTCAGAGCTTTGCCTGTCTTGCACAGAATTAGATAAAACTAATGAATCTCATCTGAGAGATCTAAACTAAGATAAATTTAAGCTCTGTCATCCTGAGGTGTCCCTCAGACAATGTTACATTACAGTTGTCAAAAGAAGTGGGAGCTGCAATCCAAACACTTGAGAGTACCAGATGTGGACACCGCTAGTATGGACGAAAACAATCCAGCTGATGGCATAATTAAATGAAAACTAGTTAAGAGCTAACAGTCATAGTCAGTGAAAGGTGCAAACATGGGCAATGGGCTGGATTTATTATTTATATAGGAATCTGTAGTGATTCACACACATGGTATTTGGGAACAGCCTAACATTAACTGTGTACATTTCCAGCAAAAGTTATATTTTCCACATATAGTATTAAGTATTAAAGTGTTTCATCAAAATTAGCTGATGACAAGTAAATCATGAAGCTATTTTGAAATATCAAACACAGACAAAAATGTAGTGTGAGTAGGCTTAACTACCTTGTAAGTCTAGCTCAACAAAACCAAAAAGACAGTTTTTTTCTGTGGTTCAAATATTTCTATTTTGAAAAAACTCAATTTCATACTGCAAGAGGTTTTTTAAAATGCAGTTATGCTTTTTGTCTGATCTGCGATGGTGTGGGGGTTGGGAGGAAGATTTCCCAACTAGTTTGGAGAGAACCTGTGAATTTATTTCCAAGTGTTTAATGTAAACTTTTGTTTTCAGTATTGCATAATTAATTTTTTTCCTTTGGCCACATACATTGAATTAAAAAATACAGGCCTTAGAAATGTCAACGCCAATACATTTATAGAACAAGTTATGTGTATGTGATTTAAATTTAAAAATCAACTGTTTGATGAGATTTGTGGTGTCAGTGAAATAAAATGAATTTTCAAATGGGTTAATAACATTGTAATATTGTGTTGATCCTGATTCATGACTTTAATCTATGCACCAAATAAAGGAAAAAAATAAGCCCTGTATGTGGTTTATAAAAAAATCCCATAAACAAATCAAATGTGATTACAACAGTTTGCCTTCTATAAATGACAAAGTTCCCCCAATTTATGGTTCTCATAAACTCTATCTAAATCATACCAGCTTTGTTTTCTTTAATAAAAATATATGCATTTGGTTCTATATCAACTGGACAAAGTAATTAGCCTTGTTTGCTTCAAGAGTACTTTGAAAAAAATCTGGAATCGTCAAAAAGGTTGGAGAGACATACACATATCTAATAACAGTTCATTCATCTTGATGAATTTGTTTCTGGAAATCCTGTAAAATAGAGAAAAATGTTCAAAATACTGTATATTCCGGCGTATAAGACGACTGGGTGTATAAGACGACCCCCAACTTTTCCAGTTAAAATAAAGAGTTTG
>JANHFM010005121.1:0-10894 GCA_032468115.1 Grayia smithii | reverse complement strand
CCGCTTGGGGGGGCGGGGGGCAAAAGCCCTAATAAGCAGGCATATACAAGGAATGAAGGCTATGGCTTAAAGCACATTGGTTTGTGCTTAATAAATTGTAGGCTGCCCTGAATCTTCGGAGAAGGGAGGGATATAAGTTGGATTTAAAAAAAAAACTCTCAGAATTCCTCAGGCAGCTATCCCATTGGTTGTAATAGGAGTTTCCCCAGTCCCCTCTGGCACTCTTAAATGACAAAATGGGAAACAGCCACTTCAAACTGCGCCTCACATTTTAAAATAACTGGGTCAGCTTTGCTCTAAACATGTCAGGGCTATTACTTCGACCAACAAATGGATAATTCAGCCCTTTGTTATTTTCTACAGCTTCTCTTCCTGGCTCTACTGCTTTTAGTTTCCTCTTTCCTTCACCACCTTTAAATCTGGATTGCGACTATCTCCTGATGGGCACCTTTCATTTGCTTGTGGCGCTGCTGGAGATGGTTAGGCCTCTGGTCCCATAGCATAGCAATAGTATTTCGACTTATATACCGCTTCACAGTGCTTTACAGCATTCTCTAAACAGTTTACAGAGTCAGCATATTGCCGCCCCCCCAACAATCTGGACCCTCATTTTACCGACCTCAGAAGGATGGAAAACTGAGTCGACCTTGAGCCTGGTGAGATTCAAACTGCCAAATTGCTTGCAGGCAGCCAGCAGTCAGCAGATGTAGCCTGCAGTGCTGCACTCTAACCACAGCCCATGCATCCACCACCACAGCCCATGCATCCACCATCCAATGAACTCTGCCTTCCCATATTTTAATCAGCCATAGCAATAGCACTTAGACTTATATACTGCTTCATAGTGCTTTTATAGCCCTCTCTAAGCAGTTTACAGAGTTAGCCTCTTGCCCTCAACAATCTGGGTCCTCATTTGACCCACCTCGGAAGGATGGAAGGCTGAGTCAACCTTGAGCCGGTGAGATTCGATCTGCTGAACTGCAGCTAGCAGTCAGTTGAAGTAGCCTGCAGTACTGCACTCTAACCACTACGCCACCTTGGTATATTTAGATATACCATGATTTAGTTATGAATTATTACATATGTTAATACAATTTTTAGGATAATTATGGTAGTTAAGGATTTTGTGATGCTGAACTATGCATTCCTAAAACACCGGATTTAGGAAAAATATTATTTCATACTAGGAAACTCTCCTGAGCTTAAGGAATGGATCCAACATGAGTTTGTTACCTGTTTTTGAAAGATCTCTGTGCTCTGAACATTGGAAGATGAAGTACTTTATGTCTATATGATTAGATTTATGCTTAGATTTAATCATAAACTAGAACTATAAGCATTATATTACTCCAGTTATTACAAATATCTTTGCCCCCTTTTTGGTTAGTTTTTTGTCAATTGGTCTCTTTTGTGTTAGTTTTCTTTTTGTGTCACATAGTTCACAGCATATTTATACTTTTCTCCTCTAGTTCTTTTTTTCAGTTTGTGCTGTACTTTTTTTTTTTTTTTGTATTTCACTATAAAATAAAATAATAAAATAAGAAATGCAGGAGAACATCAAGCCATCAGTTCTTGAAGGGCAAATGGCTAAATCAGTGGCTTCTAACAACCTCAACTGAATGGATGCAGAGTAGCAAATTCAGATTTTTGTAAAGGCCACCGAGACAAGAGGTCTAACCCACTAAAATATTGCAGTAGCACCTGAAACAGATAATTCATACTAGAAATCTTACAAATGTTACTGAATACAAGCAGGTCACCATGGGAAATGGGATCAGAATGCCTACGAAGAAATGAGAGAGATTCATCACAAATTATAGGAAATGTTTGGTTGCACTTATTGCTGCTAAAAATGCTACAACCTCTTATGGAATCTGAAGGATGATTAAGTTCTTATGGTGGCACATTGGCTGTTGGGTGACATACAAGTCTGAAGGCAAATAGAGCAAGGGTGAAATCCAGCAGGTTCTTACAGGTTCTGGAGAACCTGTAGTGGAAATTTTGAGCAGTTCGGAGAACCGGTAGCGGAAATTTTGAATAGTTCAGAGAACCAGCAAATACCACCTCTGGCTAGCCCCAGAGTGGGGAGGGAATGGGGATTTTGTAGTATCCTTCCCCTGGAGTGGGGTGGGAATGAAGATGTTGTATTATCCTTCCCTTGCCACACCCACCAAGCCACACCACGCTCACCAAGCCACACCCACAGAACTGGTAGTAAAAAAAATTGGATTTCACCACTGAAATAGAGCCATACATGAAATTAGAAAAACCAGATTAATGAGTAAAAGCAATTTTTCCCCATCCTAAGCCACCTCAAGTTTTAAATCTATGCATTGTACTAAACGCCAATGTTATAACCTTTTCCATCCCTAGAATGAAGCTTTTCTGCCGAAAGCAAATGGCCACCGCAGTACCTTCCAGAAACTTCCAAAAAGATATGAATACAGTTTCCTTTTCAGCTATGCCGAATATTGCAGATGAGGCATCATCATATTCAGATGAATCAGAGCGTGTGGATCAGAGCCCTAATTTAGCACCCAGTACACCTCATCCAACTATCCAACCACCCAGGAGCAGGCCAGAGCAAGCGGCATAAATTCCTTTCACTTATGTGTTTTCTGTTACATTTTTTCTTGCTTTAAAAATATATATATTATATGAACTGGAGGGAGCTCTCTTTAAATTGTCAGATTTCTATAATCGCCCATCTCAGCAAAGGGCTCTTATTCTCCTGTGTAAATTTATTTGTCCTCCTATCCTTTTTTTGCTTCAATATTAAACCCTGTGAAAAGTTCTCTTCCCTGGCTTATGTTTAGGTATCACAGTTGGTTGCAGTTGGGACTTTATACTGTTTAATCCTTGCATAGAGTTGGAGTGAGCAGAAACAGAAGGGAATGAGAAAATACATTCAATAAACATCCCTGGAAGACTGTTGTACATGAAGAAACGTGGACAAGAAAATTGAGAAATTCTGAATTACCAGCAAAGCCTACAGGGGATGTGATGGAAAATTTCCCCTAATTTGATAAATTCTTTCTCCATTCTTTTCATCCTTCCAGAAAGGCCTATGATATCACAGTTTGCTTTGAACAAGCTTTCTCAGCCACTGTCCTAAAAGTGGATGGAAACCACCACACTTAAGAGTAGACCCAGTTTTAGCCATCTAATCAACCCAACAGGTTTTGTTGGCTAGCTAAACTGCGCCCCAAAAAAGATTTATGGAAAAGGTAAGTGGACCTATGTGTGACGGGGAAGGGACTGGGACCCAGCAGGGGAGGATGGGGGGGGGGAAGTATAGACAATGGGGGCCTCATTGTTCCTACAGTGGTCATAAGGACACACAGATTGCCAAATGCCAGAATTTTGTTCTGTGGGAGCCCTATAGCAGCCATAACTTCAAGCAGACTTCAACTTATAAGTCACTTTGTTCATGCACCATTGTAATTTCAAACCATCACTGAACAAAACATTGAAAGTCAAGGACTACCTGTATGTGTGTGTGTGTGTGTGTGTGTGTTTTTCTAATGGCAACACTAAAAGCATTTTCTCTCTCTCCCAGTTTAAGAAAACTTTATTTCTCCTTTTTAATTCAAAAAATTCAGTGGCACGTTCAAATTTAAACAATCACAAGAAATGCATGAATTTCAGTGTTGATACATTATGCTAAATTGCTAAAAGAGCAGCAAAGGGGGAAAAAAATAATACAATCCAGCACAAATGTACAAAACCCCCAATTTTTTAATTCAAAAAATCCCAATGCTTAGAACAGGGGTCTCCAAACTCCAAACCGGGGTTACCAAACTCCAAAGCAAAGCTGGCTGAGGAATTCTAGGACTTGAAGTCCACAAATCTTAAAAGTTGTCAAGTTTGGAGACCCCTGGCTTAGAAGTTTTAGATTTGACCTGTAGCACCCTCAGGTGGTGTGAGCAAGCAATTTCATCACCATCTGTTTAAGAAATACACACAATCCTTAGGGTTCCAGTCCTGGAGGAGCCTTTGATTCAACCATTCCCTAATATTATTTTACATCACAAAAACCCTATGGTGATCAGCTTTCAACAGGGACTGCAGGTCAAACCTCAAACACTGAAATAGCTTTTCCAGACCAGGAGGGTTTGGGGTGCGAGGACTTTAAAAAAACTTTTGATGGTGATGGTTGTCTAAATTTGTCTAGGCTACTGGAGATATTTTAAAAGTAGCCCGGTTTGTATCCGAACACTTTGTTTCATTTTAAACTATATTTTGTAATGGTGGAGAACACTAATGTCCCTGAAAGGGAGTTAGAGGAAGAATCTGTTTTCTGTTTCAAACCACTGGAGCAGGGGGGCAAGTTCCATTAAAAACATTCCAACTAAGAAGATGACTGCATTGTCTCCTTCTCTTGCTCAGTGTAGGTCCACTGAGAAAATACATCCTCATACCAGATTTAGGAGTTTAGTGTTGCACAGTAAAAGCAACATGCCCGGGTTTAGAGATCTCAAAAACCCCCCACCAAAACCCCCACTCTTAATAATTTAGAAGTGACCCTCATAGCATTTCATCCCAAGGCTTGGACTGCCACAAAGCCATCAGATGACAATGATCTTTTGCGGGCCTAGTAAATTCACCTGCCGTGTTTTTGTGTTACAAACCAACCGTTATGTGAATCAAACCACTATGAGTTATATCAAAGGTCCCTAAGCTGGTCAGCTGGTCAGCACATATGTGGTTTGACTTGCGTTAAGTGGCGGACCGGCGCGTACACACAGCTCAACCTGCACGAGTGGCAGGAGGGTTCCCCTCTCCCCCCTCTATTCTGGATCGCCAAGCTGTAAAGGTTGGGGGCCGCTGACTTCCATAATATAACAGCATTTTAAAAACCCTGGCTCAGCATGATGTTCCAACCCAGCCAATGATTACACAAAATCTTGAAGCTGAAAAGCTTATCCTGTAAGCAAGATGCTGGATTCAGTAGCTTTAATCAGATTGATACTTCTGAAGCTCGGCCAATGGATGGAAATGTGTTGGCTGAATCCCAATGCCTGTCAAGTCAGAGAACATGGGCACCGAGGAGTACAGAGTTTACTGCTATCTGTAAAACCTAACCATTGTTAATTTTAAACCATGGTTTATGGTCTCAGCTCATTTTTCAGCCACAAGTGATGACTAGTTCGGAAAATTTCAAACCGGCCTCGATTCCAAAGCTTGTAACCAAGTACAGCCCCCCAGCCACAAATTAGCAATGACTCTCTGGGTGTGTGCAACCTGTGAGGTCAGCTCGATTTATTAACAAGTCTTGCCAGTCTAGATGATGGTAGATTTCATTAATAACCCATAATTAAAACCATGGTTCTGTAGGATGAGCAAAGCCAGTTGCAGTGACGAGACATCGAAAGGTATCAAATTGGAATGTATTACATACTGTAAATTCACCCAAACTGACATGGATTGGGAAAACCTGGGTGGAGAACATGCAGAAGAACCTTGTACCTGCTTCTTGCAATACTTCCAAAACTGTCTACAGAGTGAAATCAAGGAACTCAAGAACTGTAACTTAATATACATTTTCTGTGTATGGGAACTCTTCACCCAGGTTTGAATAATTAGAAGAGTTTTTAGGGTACCAGCTAATTCAGAATAAAACCTATGTTCAATTCAACATGGTACAGCTGACAAAGAACTTCAAGCAGTTTTAATAAGGTTCCTGTAAAATACACCAGATACGAAGAAGAATGCAAATAGGATGTTGGCTGGATTTACTTCCTCCAGAGGGAGTAGAAAAAAATTATACTTGCCAAATTCCATCACAAAAAAATATTTAGTCCAGACCTGTCCAACTGATGGCCCACAGGCCTCCTGCGGCCCTTGACAGCTAGTAATGTGGTCCCACAAGATTGTAAATTTTTGACATTATGTGATTTGTATACATTAATTGTGTATTTTATATGCAGCCCAAGACAATTCTTCATTCAATGTGGCCCAGGCGAGCCAAAAATTTGAACATCCATGATTTAGAAATGCAATCTTTGCTCTCTTTAAACAAAAAGGAGGGGCCAATGAAGATTGTATACTGGTGTACAATAAATTATTTTAGGCTTGGAAGTTTCACCATCCTAAGTACACACCCCTCCCCCCCCCAGTATTATCTTCTTATGTTAGGGGGGGGGGACTTTGCAGAATTCTACATCCATGTAAACGTGAACAAAATCTTACAATAGAGACTATTGATGAAACAAAGCATTCCAAGTGTGCAAATCTTGGCATTACATATGAAGTTGAATACAGGTGCATATTCAATGTAAGGCCATATAAAGGCAATTTTTTATCATGAAAACATCATCCACAATAAACCAAGACTTTTCTCTGGCGAAAATGCTGTGTAAAAGGATGCATCCTTGTGGATAATGCCCGATTTCATAAAGCAATGGTGCTGGCCTTTTTGGCCACAATAAGGAATTTAATCATTCATAAGGCAGAGGAGCATTTGCATCAATCCTAGTTTAAATGCGGTATTTTAAAGAGTTTTTAAAAAGTACTGCTAAAGAGAATCGGTAAATGTGAACATTTTTGCATGTCTTCAACCACATCACCGTAGTATTGAACAGCACCTCAGTGGCTGTTCAGAAGACAGCTGAGTAATGGCCAATGTGTTTTAGAACTAACATTTAAAACAAGGGGAAGATTGTAATGGGTTGTATTCCTTAAGTTCAAATGCCAATACCTTTGGTACATCAATTCTTCTAAAAAGAAACAGATGTCACAAAATATAAACATCCACGTATGGACGGTAATCCATCTTAGTCCCTGACAGTGATATTTTGTTTGCTATGTAAGACTAGAACAAGACATATTTCTTACGCTGTTCGTACCATGCTGTTTTTAAGGACTAAGTAGTGGCCTTATAGTCCAATGTATTTAGTTCGGTACCAAAACACACAATAATATTTGCACAGGGATGCAGCAAAAGTCATTTATAATCCAAGTGTTATGCCACTTTAGACTTTTGCAAAAAAGAAGGCCTTCTTTGCACACACTCCTGCCTACCCCGTTCCTAACAAAGTATTTCTAAAATGTCTATACCAGCTTCTTGATGAAATAATTCTGTAGTGCAAAAAACATCTGAAAAAAAGTCCCTCTTTCAGAATAAAGTGCAGACTTTACTAAAAGGAAGATACAGTCCAATTCAAAGTCCAGAATGATGGATGGAGATCTTCAGGCAATTTCAATTTCATCCGTGAAATGTATAAATAGAAGCCTTTTCAGACTTTGGGAGATTTTTACATAGGCAATAGTTACATTTAAATCGCAATAGCCATAATCTTGCAGACATTTCTTTAAGCATGATTTGTTATCAGTCAAGATCTCTGTATTCTGCCTTGTTAGCATGTTAATTTTGCCAATAGAAAATATGAAACAAATGGCAGAGTACCAGGCTGAATGCAAATCTTAATTTTATCAAGCTACACAAAGTTGTAGTATGGACTGCAAAATCCAAATGTCCTTCTGTTCTGCTGGAATGTTTCAATTCTGTAGGTGTTCCACACAAGGCAAGCAGGGGAACTTGATTAAAAGAGAGTTGCATTAACTTTCTCATCAAAATCCTTTTTAAAAACAGACTACAAGTGTGTTTTATGCATATACGTTAGTCACATATGGAAAATATCAGAACCCCAGTAAGACTGTGGAAAAGATTTTGGAAATAGGAAACTTGAAATATTCAAGAATTGAATTGTTCAAGAATTAGGTTGAAGTCCCCTTGGCTTGAAAGGAGAACACGGTTCTCTGGAATCCTAACCTCACTAATTTATTTCATGGCATTGCCATTTAAAATGGATATTCACGGCAACCTCTTGAGGGAAAAGAGCTAACCATAGCTTTGCAGTGGAGTGTTCTGGGGTATCTTATAAGCTAATTTATCGCACACACTTATCAGCTGCACAACAGTCCCAAGAATACCTGCATAATAAAGTGGTGAATCTTTAAAGGGTTATAATGTTCTGCTACTCTTGCTACAAATATCGCAGGACAACTGCAAACACTACTGCACACCTACAATGTTTTATGATTCATAGGTCCTGCACTTCCAGATTCCGAAGTTTTGGTAGCTGGAAATACGTACAGCATTTTTTAAGCACTGACGCTACTGTAAATATATTTTAGACTATAATATTCTATAGAAGAAACTACATCCCTCATCATCCGAAGGTATATTGGAAAAATGACCTTTATTTATTCATCCTTTCATATGATAGAAACCTGGTCTTTGGCTTTTGACTCTAAAATATTTGCTTCATGCATAAGAATTCTTTATTAAATCCTATAACAGTGCCTAAAAAGGCATCTTAGCCTATCCTTATACACCTGGATACAGATGCCAATTCAGAGAGAATTATAAAACAGCTATAGCCAACTATCATTTTACAGAAGGCTACTTGATTAGGCCTTCAGAACATTACAAACCTTATCTTGAGGGTGTTTTGCATTGCCTAAAGGCCAGCTGAAAATGCTGTAGCATCTAAACCAGTGTTCCCCAATTCAGATCACCTGCTTGGTATGTTTGACTGGACTCCCCATCTCCCAAACCAGCATGTCGTTGAACCCAAGAGAATGATGATTGCTGAACCAAGTATAAACTATCATTCAGTAAGATTTCCACTTCTTAATTTCCTTTAAAGCTTTCAGTTTGCCCCATATATAATGTTTCTGGTGGGCTCGGAAATGCTTTAGGAAATGTTAAGTGGAAAAACTTCCCCCACTCCATATGCATGGTAGGAATGCAATACATGGGGGGGGGGGGTGTCAAGCTGGTTGCCCGCAGACCAGATGCATCACGTGGAGGCCAGTCACTCCAGCTCCATGAAGGGGAGAAACGTCATGTGACAGCAACGTGATGCCGCAAGTTTGACACCTGTGAAATACATAGTAAAAGCTGAAAAATGTTTGGTCTTGCATCGTATGGCAACAATCCACAACAATACCAATATGCTGGCATTAACACAGACGTGATAGCAAAATGGATTCCAGAATGTTGTACTGAATCAATTTAACGGCCCATGGGCCAGTTTAGCTCCCTAATGCTGTTAAATTTGGGTTGTCCAAAGTATTATAAAACCACACCAGTACTTGGCTTCTAAAAAATGTTAAAAATAACAAGTGAGGAAGTTTCAATAAGCAGATTCAGATTCAGTAATCACTACCATTTCCAAACTCTGCTTTTTTTTATATTTACTATTACATGACAGAGATGTGAGGTGCTAATGCTCATATAGCTAGCAACCACTGAGATATCTGACGATGCTTGCTGGGATATTTTATACTGGAAAGTATTTCTGTATATTCAAAGTTACTGGGTGAAGACATGAGGTCAAAGTAAATCAGAGAAACAGATGCTGGTCACCGAAAAGCCACACTAGATGTTCACCCAGTGCAGCAGCCAGGCTGGATTTCAGATCTGAAGACTGAAATTCCTTGCAAATCAACATCTCACGTTAACACAAGGTGCATTTCATCATCAACCCTTAATTCCAGTTCTAACAGTTGTTGCTTCTGGTTATGCTGGGGCTTCGACAGTCAAAAATGTGCAAAGTGAATAAAGAGTTCTCTGCCTGTTTGGTTCACTAATGAAGTCATGAGCTCTCTCTAACCAACCAGTTGTTATAGTACTATTGAAGGGACTGAAGACCTTCTCCAGGAGATCTTTCTCTAGTAAACCAAGTGATTCCTTGGATGAGATGTCTCTTATTACTTCGCTCCAATGTGGTAAGACTTTTTCACAAATATCAGGCAGTGGGATAGCTTGAAACAGAGGGCAGCACCCAATTTTGAGAGAGAGATGATTATCCATATGAGAGCTCTTCACTAAGGAAAGGACCCTTAGAAAGTGAAGGATCTCCTTATGCTGATTTAGGTTAGTCCTTTGCTGCAGGTGTTGGTGTCCCAAATCTTCTTCTGGGGCCATACAGGTAAAAGAGAAAAGCATCATTTCCCTGTCCTCAAAGATCTGCATTGTAGTAATCCCAAGTAAATGGTGGAATGTTTTCTGGTTGCAACATAAGACATAATTTAATGAATCTCAATATGAACCTGTGAGAAAGCAAAACACAGGTAGGTAAACTTTTATCATCATTAAAATCATAAAATTAATTCTGATAGCTTTATTTGTAACTGAACTGACCAGTTAATCATTTTAAGGGACCTCTTTAGAATACAGAAACTTTCATGTGGGATATGACCATAAAGTATAATTTACAATCATGAAAATAAGCAAGAATCACCCCTGGGATCTCATGTTGCCTATCTGAGGAATCAAATCGGTTGGTTATTACTTTGAACTGTGGCTAGATTAAACTAGCATTTGATGAAATAATCCAAGGCCATAAAGTATTATTTAATCTGCATTTGATGCAACAAATCCAATCATGATTTTTATAATCCTATCCTGTTTCAGCACAGTATGGTTTAAATATTTTTAATTGACTTTTTTGTCTGTTGATGTTTTCCTATCTGTATATTATTTTGATACTATTCATGATTAAGGCAATCCCATTTTAGAGGGAAAAATAAAATATACATTTTAGTTATAATCAATTTGCTAATGTATAGATAATGCAGTATGCAGATTTAAAGTAAACCGAAATCATTATCTCATAGAACTGCTTTAAGCAAATAAAAACCCATCAACTACACGAGAACACCACCACAGTCCCCTTTTAAATTTTACGGCTCAATAAAACAAGACACTTCAATTGATCTAACCCAGGGGTCAGCAAAGTGTGGCTCTAGAGCCACCTGTGGCTCTTTGGGCCCTCTCCTGTGGCTCCGTCAAATGATCCTACCACTGTGTGCCCCCCCCTCGCTCGCTCTCTCTCTCTCTCTCTCTCTCTCTCTCTCACACACACACACACACACACACACG
>JANHFM010005118.1:95829-109749 GCA_032468115.1 Grayia smithii | reverse complement strand
CCGAAACCGGGCTCCGTCCTTCGATTCTGGGTGTTCAAGGCGTTTGGTCTGATGGCTTGGATGTTTTCAGACGAACTTTTCCAATGATTATATCCGCCAGGGCGGCTATATAATACCGCGCTCTGATGCGCTATATAACGTGCGCTGGTTTATAAAGCTTTTTATCCCGAATAATTCTCGGGTTTGATTCCCCCCCCCTTCTACTGCTCAGCTGCCTCTCCTCTTCCCGGATAACCCCATCCGCTTTTTTGGGAGGGGGGGGGCAGCCTCCTTTGACCCATCTAGGTGTGCTGAACTACCACCACTCCCGCTATCCCCGGGCCGTTATTGATCATGTTGGCTGGGATTAGTCAGGGTTGCCCTGCAATATCCCTGGAGGGTTTTTTGGGTTGGTGAAATTGTTTTTTTTTTAAGGAAAAAAAGAACTATAGTCTATTTCCAAAGCCTCACCTCTTTTTCTCCGGACTCTGACATTGTAGCATGCCTGAAAAATAACACCACTGTTGTGATACAGAAAGTTCCCCAAGTCCTACCAGGTAACCTTTGCTCTAGGCTTTGTTTTCCAGTGGAGATAAAGTTTGCCCCTTGTCTTCCCCCTCCAGGGCTTGTATTTTTAATCATTGTTGTTTATCATCTTTAGTCTACGCTCACTTACCGTAATTGGATCCTGGTCCCTCACCCCCAACCAACTTTTAACGCTACTTTTGAGAAAGGAAATTTTCAGGTTCTTTAGTTCAGCAGGTAGAGTCCTGAATTTGGTATATTAGATTTCTTAAGCAAGATGGGTGTTTATACGTTCTGATGGGGTGGAAATGAACCAGGCTACTGAAAAAGTAACCTGAAAAAGGTGCCAAAGTGTGCACCAAGTTTAACTCTCTTTCTCCTGGTGAGAACATTGACTTGTAAAGGAGCACCTTTCTTGTTCCTTTGTTGATCTTTATGTACAGCAGCAAAGTTCATAAGATTGCTTTAATACAGGGGATCTCAAACTGAGTAGTAGGTTTTGTGCAAAAACTATAACAAAAACAATTATTTTATTGTACTTTGATTGTAAGAGCCCAGGGATGAGAACAAGGGGTACAGAGATTATTTCAGATCTAAAACCTACAGAAAATTGAATAATCAGTTGAGGAGAAAGTGTTCAGCCAAAAAAACACTCTGCCAATGAAAATTCCTTTGGGGTCTATTAGCAACTCTTGCTTGATTTCTAGAATGAAATGTGCCAGAGCTCATCAGTTGCAGCCTATGAGCCTGGAAATGGGTAGAACAGGCTGGCCTAACTTGCTTAGCAGTGGAATGTATTCTCTTCATGCATATTCTGGAGCTTTTTGCTGTTATGTTACTTATAGGAGGACTGATTACCAAAGCCAATTCTGGTTTTTGAGCAGTAACTCTAATTACTTTATTCTAAGAAGGTGCACAATCAGCTTTTTGGAGTCCAGTTTATTTATAACGTATAAAAAATATAACCTAAACGCTTTATTTGAAGTGTAATTATGGCTTATGGTTGTAGAGGTTGAGTAAATATGATCCTGTTCATAGTCTCTGGAGAAAAAAGTTATCTCTGGGGATAACTTTTTCAGATCACATCAGATAGTTCTGCTGAGATGGGCTCCATAAGGTGGGTTTTCAATCTCAGTGATTGTGTAGGCAAATGTTTGCCATCTTGAACTGTCATTAGTTATAAATTGTAGTTTGTCCAAGGACATCCTTGTAATCACATTGTTCCTGTAAATCCACCTTATCCATTATCTTCCTCTTCCTCTACTTCCTTCAACCTTGCCAAGCATGACAATGTTCTTCAATCCCCCTTCCGTTCACAGGACATCCCAAAGTATCTGAGCTTCCTCATAGATCTAATTATGGTAATTAAAATAGGTTGGAAAAGGGAAAGAGACAAAACTCAGAATATGGATTTTTTTTAAACAAGCAAGGTACCAACCGCAGGTTATAGCTAGAGGTCCAGATTGTAAACCATAATGATCGTGTCTCAATAATGAAAGAACAAGAGTGAACTATTATGCTTAACAGGATCATTCTAGACACATTCTTTGAACAGAGCTGTAATATTTCTTGTATATTATGGTTTTTACATGTTCTAAGTTTATTTTTTTTAGAGCAAATGAATAAGATGGTATGTTGCTATAAAATATTTGTCTATCTGTATGGCAACAAGGTAATCCCAGTCTGAATCCAATCCAAAGTGTGTATGTTGATATTGTATTTTTAAATAAGATTCCGAAAGACCTAATCCACTTAGTATTAATGGTCTGCAGTCACAGCTGCTGTAGGAGATAAATATAAATATGACTCCTTTACAGCCAGTACCTAGCTATTCCCAAAGAACATTTTGTCAAGCCAACCAGTTCCAAAAGTCTCCATTAATGATGCTTCAAGCTAGGTCAGCCGAGTCACCTTGTCCACAGCTTACCTAAAATCTATACTCTGTGGAAATTTGCAAATGCTTGAGGTTTTATAGTTTTCAAGGTCTTCTTGATCCTGCTTACATTTACACCCAACCCATAGACCACTTGCTGGTTACTTGTTAATACTGATATGAAGGGTTTATAGTTCTGGCGGTCATAGAAACTTTCATTTTAGTGAGCCCACTAAAGGTAATTCTGGGTCTGATTCTGGCATATGATCTGTTATTCGTTATTTTCAGTTGGAGTTAGTAGTGATTTAACTTGGTCACTTTTGCCCACAAAGACTTTGGGTCCATGCAAGTCCATTATAGCCTCAGAGAACTCTGTGAGTTAGATCTCCCAGGCTTCAGTTTCTGAGAATTTTGGTCCTGATCCTGGATCTTTTATCATTTACCCATTTTAAGCCTCCTTCTTCATTCATAGACCATTGTACAGGTTTTCCTCGAATAATTACTGTATGCAATTGATTGCTTTTCTCCAAGTATCAATATTAGCTTTCTTTTTCCTCTTTACCATTGTGTTCATTTATTTACTAGATTTACAAGTAAGTATTATACAAGGTTTATAGATCAATAATATTGATCTACAAAACCATTAAATATGTTGTATAGTTATGTATCCTGTCTCCTACTTACTTCCATACTTATAACAGCCATGACTGTTACTGTGGAGTCAAAATGGACCTCAATGTCTTGTCCAACCTACTTACCAAAAACGAAAACCTTAGAAGTTGGACTTACTATGTCATGCCATAGCAGGTGAAGAATCCTCAGGCCCAAGAGGACCTTTTAACCTGGATGAATCTGCTGTGTGAAATAAAATGTAGAATGCTAACAAAACTCATAGTCCTGTGCTATGATAATCACGCACGTTAGAAATCCAGTTCTCACTGTACATAGAATACGAGACAAGGAAGAAAACATGTTTTGACAATGTAGAGGCTGTAAAAAAATATATGGGCACATGTCAAGGCATTTGGGTTACAAAAATGGACATCATTTCCTGCAACCCCCTTTTTTTCCATCGGTTTCAGGTCTCACTTTTATGTGAATTTACTTTATGTGAGATTTTCAGGGAACCTGTACTTGTTTGGAAAGATAGCAGTGGAGATGATAAAGTAGCTTCTAATAGAGAGCCAGCTCTTGTTTCACCTGGATGAGCAATTCATTTGTCATCCTGATCATAGCTGAGTGGTTGCTGTGGAGATGGGCAATACTAACACAGATAAAGAACCTAGCTCATATACTACAGTATCGGGTGATTTTGTCTTCAGGGTCAGTAAATGATGCATGTGGTCTTTGGAGTGTTTAAGATTTCAAGAAGGAACACTAAAATATCCAACGTGTAAGCCAGCATCACATTCTTATGAGATATGGTCATATTTTTCTCACACGAAAGGGGGCTTGCTCTATCTCTTGAAATCAATTAAACCCCAAGCTGATTTTTATAAATAGCCTAGTTAACTCCAGGCAGAAATTTTCTAACCTCTACATTGTTAGTCTGATTTCCAACAGTAAAGATAACACAAGTTCATCCCATTTTGTGTGGAGTTTTTGTGGTAGGGAAAGTTTGTTGTAACATCTTCAAAATTCATTTGTAATTTTTGTTTTCTGTTCCTCACATCATTTTTGTACCTCTCTTAACTAGGGAAGGCACAGGGAAGTCTCCACATTAATTTGGGAATGTGCCTTATGATGGTAGGGGTGTACTGCTGGGCAATTGCTGCATTGTGTTATGACTCAAAATGGTCTCACTCCTAGGGGTTTAAGGAACTCCTCTGTCATCTTAAATATTCTACATTTCAGTTGTGGGACAAGCTAAAGTTTGCTCAAGCAGTAATCCTCAAACCAAGCAACTGATTCTAAATTTGAAAACTAGACGGAATCACAAGTTTGTATAAATAGTTCCTCAGTCCTTCAGTTCTCTTTTCTTTCCTTTTCTTTCCTTTGAATCAAGGGTGCTTCAGTGCAAAATACTGTATACTGTGTGGGTAATCCATCTAAACTTCTTAATGGATGGGTGAGAACCAGGGGTGAAATCCAGCAGGTTCTGACAGGTTCTGAAGAACTGGTAGTGGAAATTTTGAGCAGTTCAGAGAACTGGTAGTGGAAATTTTGAGTAGTTTGGAGAACTGGCAAATACCGCCTCTGGCTGGCCCCAGAGTGGGGTGGGAATGGGGATTTTTGCAGTATCATTCCCCTGGAATAGGGTGGGAATGGAGATTTTGCAGTATCCTTCCCCTGCCAGCCACACCACGCCCACCAAGTCATGCCCACAGAACCGGTAGTAAAAAAAACTGGATTTCACCACTGGTGTGGGCGTAAAAAAAAAAAAAGATGAAGCAGTGGTGGGCAAACACAAGGGTGTTATGAAAGGATATCTTCTGGATCCCCACAAAATTCATATCTTTGCAATGATGACATTATAAATCTTGGCGTGGGCGTCCCCAGTATGCAAGAAGAACGTTCCCACTGGAACATTCAGATTATCCTGTTGCATCTGAAAGATCAAATACTGTGTCAATAAACTCTCTTCTTCTTTCCCCAACTTGTTACTTTTCAAATACACGTTAGATTCTTGACAGTTGTTGATTATGGGAATTCTCCTCTGGACACCCATATGCTGGTCCAAGAGTCTGCGGCTTTTCTTTTTTTGGTTTCAGATGTGAAGAATCTCACATCTGAATTGTAAAGATACTGTTTTATCACTTCAGTATTGGCAGATGAGGCAAGACGTCTGTCTTTGATTTATCTGGTATCTTATAAGGGAGCGAAGTTCAGAAGAAGGCTTGTAAAGAACTCATTAGTTCATTAGAACTTTGGAGGAAGTGTGAGGTAATGGAAAGAGGAGCATGTTAATCTTCTAATACTAGAAAAGATTTGTCTTGTTGAATTATTGCAGGGGCCTTTTCCCACTTCACATAAAATTTATGCTTGTCTGTTTGTTCCTCCCAGAGGACAGTCCCAAAAGGTGCTTCTTCAAAAGGCAACTGGACTTTGTTTTTCCTTGAAGATGTTTCACTTCTCATCTAAGACGTTTGTTCAGTTCTGACTTCTGTCTTCAAGGAAAAACAAAATCTAGTTGCCTTCTGAAAAAGCACTTTTGGGACAACCATGACTTGGGTGACTGAGAAGCTCCATAGACACTCCCAGAGAAAAGAAGATGTTCTTGTGAAGGGGCAAAGAAGCAGGTTAAAGAAACAGGAGCCTAAGTCAGTGACTTGTTGGAAAGTTTCAAGCAGAAATCTGGGTTAAAATCATAAGTATATCTTTTTGCTTTTGTTTTTCCCTTTTTCCTTTTCTTGACTTTTTTAAAAAAAATTGGAAGAATATAACAGATGGCTAGTACAGATTTAAAACATCAGGTACTGTTAGAGAAATATGAGCAGGCACACAACAAATCTCAAATATAACAAAACTAATATTGTATACTCAGATACATCTTTAGAAGCTTATACTACAAAATGTTTTATATCTGTTTGCTAGTCAAAATCTAACTGTCCCTGCTAAGTTTTATGCTTAACAAAATGCTTGGGTTAACATTATTCACATTCTGCTTATGCGATGCTTAGACACTGGCTATCTTGCTGCCAGCTGCAAGATTCATTTAGAAAACTTTCAAAACAGATGCAGATAAAATTTAGCCAATGCATTAATAGTCAAGAATGTTTTAGAGGGTCCTGCACTCCTACAATAGCTGTTATGTTTTCTGCTAGAAATCCAGCTTCTGTGCTTCCTTATGCCTCAGAATTACTCTCTTCCCATCCTGTTAATGCTTTGGGGGTGGGAAATGGATTTCAAGAGCACTACCATGTCCTGCTTCAAATGTTTATTCCAAAGAAGCTGAGAGAAACAAGCTAAACTCTGAAAGTGATGGCTTTTTATTGCTTAAAAACTATCAGGTTCCCATGTGAAAGAGTGTTCCCCTGAAAACATAAATGAGTAAAATTCACAGTAAAAGTACACTTGGACTGAGCATTCTCAGAATATTTTAAAGTCCTTACTGATGTTTTACTATGCAGGAAGCTTTTGGGGAATTAAAAGAAAGGGCAAAAGCAGAATAAAGTTTTTGAAGTTCTGAATCTATTAGTGGAAAGGCTCTTCTAGCTCGTCACCCAGTGGCTCCCTCCAATGAAAAGCAGCAAGGCCAGTGGACTGGAGCTCATGAGTGAACAAGAAGTGGCTCAAGTTTATATTCCACCCAGCCAATTACTGGAAAGCAGTGTTTTTTCTTCACATTTTTGGATGTTTTCAATGACTGAATTTGCACAATACGTTAGACCAAGCAAGTGGACAGGGATTATGACAGGGTTTTTGAGGGGATGGTGCACACACAGGCAGCACACAGACCAACTCCTGGGTTGCTTTCTATTGCAACAGTCACATATACAGTAAAGCTTTTTTTCCCTTAAATACCTAAGGGGTGCCTATTATTTAAGCAAAATTGACTGCAAAGGGTTGTTTCCCTTTCACGTTCTTATTTGTCAATTGCCTTCAGGTTTACCTTTCCTCAGATTATTAGAGCTCTTGCCTCTTGTTCAATTCTCAGACCAACCACTGCTAATCTGTAGCCGGCTGGGTTTGACCTTGGTTGTTTCCAAAACAATTGAGTGTGGGAAAGTAGAATTTCCCACCTCTCTATGTTCCTATGCTTCCTCTGGTAGGTGGCTTCCCTGAGCAATTGCTGCTGGACTAGATCAACCTGCCATTTTAAACCTATAACAAGGATGTTTTTTTACCCTTCTTTGTTGCCCTTATTAGCCTTGTTTCCTTCCCTGTAGGTGGTATCTGTCACCACCAAGCTGTGCTTTGACTACGAGATTTTCATCTTCATTGTTCCCACCTCCCAATCCTCAGCCATCACTCTATAGGCTGGTGTTGGCTTGGTTCTGCAGTGGGGTGACTTCTAGTTTCTACTCAGACTTTGTGGTCATTGGCAAGGCAGGTGGCTTGGCTCTGCTTCATTGCTGCCGAGCTTCTTAGTACACAACCTGGATTTCAGCTGCCTAGCAGATGGACCAGATTGGTTTGCCACTGGTGGTGTTCTGGGCTGCTCTTCTACTGTTACTTCTGGCAGGGCTTAAAGTAGCCCCCTGAGTGAGCTTCTCTGTTGTCTCCAATTAATAATTTCTCCTATTGTCCTGGCTAGGTTGGACTGCATTAGAATCGAAGCTATCTCAGTGGATCCGGTGGTATCCCAACCAACTTCTTTCTCTCCCTGACTAGGCCTGCAGAAAATTGGTTGCCCTAATTGCAGTGAAAGGATCACCCAGCTGAGGTCTTCCTCTGTCCCTCTCTTTTTGGTGAGGGAAGAAGGGGCCCCATTCACTTGGATAAGGCTTTAGCTCTTTGCTGCCCTGGCAATATCTCTCATTGCTACTGACATGTGTTCCCATTGTTGATCCTGCTGGCCAAACTTCCCAATGCTCTTCTAGGTGTTTTCTCAGCCTGAAAACCTGGATATCGCCAGTCTGCTAAAAAATACTCCCAATTGAAAGTTCTCATGAGCAGCCAACCCACATTTTTTGGCTGGCCATTCTGCCAACCAAGTCTCCTAGCCCGTTCCCAACTTCCATTGACTGATCTGCCAGCTGAATTTACTAGGTCTGCTGATTTTCCTCCCGAATACTCCTGTGTTGGCCAATTTACCAGCTAAATTCTTTTCACCATTGCAATTTGGTCTGGTCTATGTCATCGGCATCCTCCCTTCTGGGTCTTTCCCTTTTTTTCCTAGTTCTGGATCTCCCTACACAGTTTGAGTTCTTTGACCCTTTCAGTGCTTTTGGAGCACCTACTAGCTCAAGAAGCAGAATCTTTGGTAATCCTCCCCCTGCCTACCACTGCTATGTCCAGCCAGTCAGTCTATTTGCCTGCCTTGCTTCAAAGCCAGCTGATTTCCTCTTGACCTGGAAGCATGAACATGAACCCGGAAGCATACATAGGCATATGTATATGCAATACAAACCATCTCATTTGAGATGAAGGACCTAGGTGTTTGCAATCAGCTAGCCCTCCAGCATATTGTGGGCATAAAGTTATTAGTCTCAAGAGTTAATCATGCCATTCCCTTTATACCATTACTCAGTTTTATTTGCTTGAGTATAGCCTGCTCAGAGAAAACAGTAATTACGTTTTATTAAACTGGGTTTAGAGTTAGCATGTTTTCTGAACCAAGCTAATGAGTTAGCAAACTGGACAACAACAACAAAAACAACAACTTGCATGCTGCAAGCTCTCAACAACTCTGGCTGACTCAAATAATGAGTACGTGGAAGAGATAAGCTGAGGGAAGTTAGAAAAAGTCTGCTGAAGACTTTGTCCTGTTCAAAGTTGAAACACATACAATAAATTATTATGAGGACTATTCACTCTATATCAAAGGTGCCTGGCAAGTAATACCTAAGATCTTATCTTGGGACAGGTGAACAAAAAAAATATTTATAGAATCTGTTTTCAGTGTGAGTGCTCAGCCACAGGAGGTGCATAACAATAGTGTAGTGAGTATTTTAAATATGCAGATTGCTTTCTTTTTTCTTTATTCTCCTAGGTACTATAGTAAATTCCTGAAGTTCCTGAAAACAAAAGAAGGCGGTGAAATTTACAAACAGGTGTCAGGTTTTCCTTGCTTAACTTCTTATAGGCCAAACTATGCTTCATAGTAAGGCAAATCTTGTGGGATTTTTCGTTTTCTGAGCATATTGCTGCTGATAGTCCTCTTCCTTGGCCACTTTGAAAACTCTTTTTGCCTGTGCCAGGCTAAGGAATGATCAGATCCTAGTTATAGAGATGTAAATATGGGTGTGTTTTTATATGTTGTTGCTTTTCTTATATTTGTCTTGCACGGTCTGCTTGACTTTGCAGTGTGCTTGCTTAGTTTCTTACAGAAAAGCTACAATGCATGAAGCGACAAGAGGTTTTGTTTATCAGCCAGCACAGCCTGACACTGATTAGGACTGAGCGGGAATAACTGGCTCAAGGTCACCCAGAAGCTTTTGTGCTTCAGGGAGGACTAGACTTTAGGTTGCCCCTTCCTAATCTAGCACTTGAACCAAACACTACATCACACTGGCTCTGTATGTACATATTGCATACATATACATACAGTCCCCGGGTTAAGGATGAGTCCCATTCCTAACTCTCTATGTAATCCAAATTTATATTTGTGTTGGAACTTGTACTTACAAATGGAGTGCCTGGTATTAAAAATGGCGGGCAGCATTCTCCATGCAATGCTTCTGAGAACAGGCTGTATATTAAAAATGTGCGGCTTCAGCAGTTCCTGAAAGCATTGCACAGCTTCAGCGCTTTGTCAGCTCAGGAAAGAGAAGGCTGTCTGCCATTTTTAGTAATAAGCAGCCCATCCGTATCTAGGGATTGTTCTTAAGTCGGACGTTCTTAACCCGGGGACAATATGCGTATACACATACATATATTTGAAATCCCAGTGTAATAGATATTAATACTTCCCTTCAGAGTTAATAAGATAGATCTATTACATTGAGATTTCTGCTGTAGGAATGAGTCCTATATATTTCTATCAAGTTTATTAGATGATGGAGAGAGGCTAGAATGCAAAGTGCTTGAGCTGTGGCCCTATGCAATTTGCTGTTTTATTAATAGCAAGTGTGTTAAAATGTTTTGTTCACAAACATGTGTTCCTGCCTAACATCTGCATTGTCTAGATCCTAATTATAATAGCACTTAGCGCTTAGACTTATATACCACTTCATAGTGCTTTATAGCCCTCTCTAAGCGGTTTACAGAGTCAGCATATTGCCCCCAACAATCTGGGCCCTCATTTTACCCACCTCCAGAAGGATGGAAGGCTGAGTATCAGTTAAGAAGTACCCTGGAACCAAATGCAAGCTCCACTTAGTGCAACATTTGGACATAGCAAAGGGCAGCACTTAGCCAACTTTGCTGAACTCAGAAATCTCTGTATGTGTGTGTGTACGTGTGTGTGTGTGTGTGTGTGTGTGTGTGTGTGTGTGTAGTGAGTGGGGGGGGGCTAGTTAGTTCCTGTGTGGGAGTCACAAGATTCTTGACAAAGTTGAGAAGTAGGGAAAAAAAACCTGAGGAAGAAGGCAATGGCAAACATTTACATACTGTTGCCATGAAAACCACATGTGTTCACCAGGAATTTAGTTGATTCAAAGAAGTCTATACCTTTACTGTTTCTAACAAGAGCTAGTCAGATGCTTCTAGGGATTCAGCATCCCTTCCCCCACCCTACATAGTTTGCTTTTGGTGTCCGTTATTTAGAGAGATTTCTCTGAACACCGAGGTTCCATTTAGGCATTTGTTTGTAAGTCAGTTTTTATTTATTGTATCTTATCATTTGGTGACTTAATACTTCCTGAAAGCTAAACAATAGTTTCTCCCAAAGGTTCTTCACTCCAGTTGTAGCCTCTTAAAGTTACTTTCCCTTGTAAAGAGGTGGGTGGAGGTGGGAAAAGCACGAGCAGACTTTATATCTCTCCTATATGTTATCCATTTTGAACATAAGGACATAAGCAGAACAACCCCCTGGCCCAAGTCCAGCAGTCTGTTCGAAAGTGTTTTTTCCCCCACATACTATATTTAGTCCAGATCATTGCTTGATTTTGAAATACTCAATGGAGGAGGATGCTGGTGTGTTGACTTAAAAACTGTTTGCTTCAGAGCTTTCCTAAGTATTCCTATTATTATTCGTTGCTTTAGGTGCCACAAGCCCTTAACACTCAGCTCCCTTTGAGACAGAAAAAGAAGGAGGTCCATTATTGGTGACAACTGTGCCAAGCAGTAAACATATTTTCATAGTCATCTTTACACGAACTGAAGAAACCACAGCCATTGGGGATGCTTTGAGTGGAGTCTTTGTGAGAGCTTTCCTGTGGATTAAGGGAGCTTCTGTTTTCTTCTGCCTGGAAGAGAAAAACAATGATTTCTCAGCTATGTCTTGGTAGTTTTAAAAAAAAAGTCTTGCCTAGAAAAAAGTCCCAGTTGGGATAATGAAAGGACAGACCGGATTGTCAATCTGTTGTGTAATTCCCCATTGCTATATGTGTTTGGTGTACCGCAGTAAGCAATCCCTGCATTTTATAAATTTATAAACAGAATATTAACACTGGGTCTGAATACCTTATTTGAAAGTATAAGCTATATATGCACAACAACAAGAATGCTGTTGGGATAGTAGTGTCTGAGTAAGAGAGTCCATATTTTATTCTCATTTCTACTTCAGCTCATGTTCAACAGACTCCTACTTACTATGACCTTACTATGTCTATTAAGAGAGGAAGGGATAATAAAACTAGTGCTGCAGCTATTTTTTTAATGTGCTGGCAGACTTTCTTTTCAATGTAAGCACACATTTGGCTCTGCAATACTTCCTCCCCACACTCCCCATCTGAATGGGTTAAGCTGAACTAAAATACTTTTTTATTTATGCCACATAGGATAGGCCTTTGAGTAACCTTGGAAAAGAGGTCAAGAAATGAGGAATGGTTGCTGGTTGTCCTTCTGAAATCTTCTCGTGTGAAAAGAGCCATAGCTTTAAGACAATGACAGCCTTTCCCAAGTTAGGATCCTCTATCAATAGCCAACTGGTCTCATCATCCCCAGCCTGCACAGCAATTGCCTTTGTGGGTAGGACAGTGAGAGTTACAGTACAAAACTTCAGACAACACCGGAGAAATGCAAGATTGGCAAATGTACACATCTGGGTTTTGATTTTTGTTTCAATAACATCAGTGCCTCTTTTTGCTGCAGTTACACAATCCTTCTAGGTTATGGTTTAGACCAGGGGTGTCCAAACTTTTTGCAAGGAGGGCCAGATTTGGTGAGGTGAAAATGTGTGTGTGGGGGGGCGACCATTCAGCCTGACATTCTTTGTGGTTGTTTTGTTTTACCAATGTACAGATCTGCACATGTCTCATTGCATTGTATTGTTAGGCAGTAGTTTCAAACAAATGCACACTGGAGAGTTAAAAGCAGATTAATTCAGTAGTGTTTGTTTAATATTTCAGAGATCAGATCCATTATCCTTATAGAGGACAAGGTAGAAATGGATTGGTGTGATCTTTCCTGGTTTAGAAAATCAAGTGACAAAGGTGATCAATTCCTCGTAAGAACCTTGTTCTGATTACAAGAAGAATGACATAAAGGAATTAAGACAACTCTAATGGTAATTCTCTAAGGACCTGGATAAATACAGTTAGCTGATTTCTATTTTATTTGTATGATGACATCTACATTGCTTTTATCTTTATATGAATATCACCAAGCAAAGTTCAAAACTCAGTTAAAACCTTTCCTTATTTTAAGGAATGAAGTGTTTGTATGTATGGAGGAAGGAGTAAACCATCTGCTGTAAGAGAACTCACTCAAATCCACTGGCTAAAAGGTACTTTTAGATATATTTTAGACCTAAAAAAATATACCTAAAACTTACCTGGCACCCCTTTATTTTTGTTACAATAGCCATTGGCTAAATATTAGTTGTGGTGTTTTAAGTTTCACATTTTCTAGGGTAGCTTTCTCAAAGTTAGGATTTTTCTGATGTTTTAAATCAGGGATACCCAATCCCAGGCCTTGGTCCACTACCAGGCCTTGAGTCATTCAGAACTGGACCACAGAAGTGGCAAGCATGCATCTCCACTTGCACAACCAGTGGGTGAGGACATACACACACATTCCATTTGCATGAGCGGCGGACGGGCTTGCCCGCTGCTCATGCGAATGGAGCTGTGCGCACATGCCCGCCACTACTGTGGACCCATCCCCTCGTCCTGCCCCCCCCCCCAATCCGGTCCATTGTGAGAGGCAGATACAGTAATATATTATTCAGTACTGTATCCAGTTACTGATGCTGTAAAACAGCAATAGGAACGACATTTTGTCTTCCGTTTGCAAATAAGTTCAAATGCAATGATTCTGATTGTTTGCCTTTCTGTTTTCTCCCATTTCTCTCATCTTAACAATGTGGACAAGTTCATTGGTCTCTTTGCTTTAAATTTGGAGGGAGAAAAAAACATCAAAATTGGACTGTTGTGTGAAAAACCTAAAGCGGAACAAATTCTGCCAACTGAGTATGTAAGCAAAGACAGAACTTAACTGTTGTATAATTTCTGAGCAGACCTCTCACTATTGAACCATTGTACAAATACATGAGAGTGCAATTGATGCAGGGGTGAAATGCTACCGGATCGCACCGGATCGCGCGATCCGGTAGCGATTGTGCCGATTGGTTCGGCGATCCGGTAGCAAAAATGGCCGCCCCCCCGCCCCGCCCCCCCCTTACAGCCACCGCTTGCCTTGGTTTGGTTTTTTTTTCCTCCCTCCCTCACTTTTCCCACCACCAGCCCACCCACCCAGCCTAGCCTATATAAGTTCCCTCCCCTTGCCCCGCCCTCACCCTTGCTCTCGCCTCGCCCTGCTGCCTCGCCGTCCGGCGCCTCACCATCTGGCCGCCCGCCGCCTCGCCTTGCCTTACCGCCCCACTGCCTGGCCGCCTT
>JANHFM010005118.1:62099-77739 GCA_032468115.1 Grayia smithii | reverse complement strand
CTAAGCACATTAATTTGTGCTTAATAAATTGTAAGCCGCCCTGAGTCTCCGGAGAAGGGCGGGATATAAGTTGAAATTTTTTTTAAAAATGCTGTTAACTATGCCTCTAGAGCGTTGGCCTCTTCTGTCTCTTCGAGAAGGCTTTTGTGGCTGCGCCAATGGCCAGCCAATCTCAGGGCAAAATGGCATTTGGCAGCAGCCTCCTACAATGGCACTAAGCTGTTTGGGGAGGCTTTACACCCGATTCTTATTGAAACGTGGGACAAAAGGAAGCTTTTGCCCTCAGCCACCAGACGGGCCAATAGACGGACCACCCCACCTTACCGTTGTCAGTCCTTTCATGCCTAGACACAAGGAGGACCATCCCAACCATATCTCTCTCAATCTCAGAACCGTCCACAGGACAGAACCTGACAACCTGCCCAATCCAAGCGCCCTTTCTGTGGCTCTGGTTTCTGCCAGACCCGTTGTCGGAAATGACACTTCTCCCATCGGGGCTGGCTATCCCTATTTGCAGACAGGTGGTCCCACATAACATCGGACACTTGGATCCTCAATTTGGTCAAATTCGGCCTTCCCCTGGAATTTCTCTCAACCCCTCCGAACCGCTTTGTGCAATGCCCAGTCTTCCACAATTCAATCAGACGTTCGCTCATGGAACAAGCAATTCAGCACCTCCTCAGCATACATGCTGTAGAGGTTGTTTTGCAGATGCAAAGGAGACAGGGTTTTTATTCCATCTTATTTGTAGTACCGAAGTGGTCAGGGGGCTGGAGAGCAATTCTCAACTTAAGTAGTCTCAATTCTCACCTTGTCTATCGACTATTCAAAATGTGTTCCCTTTCATTGATTCTGTAAGGGATAAGGTTGGGGATTTTCTAGTCTCCATCGACCTCATGGAGGCTTATCTCCACATTCCTATCTTGCCAGCCTACCAAAAATACCTCAGGTTCTGTTATGCAGGCAGACACAATAGCGGGCCCTGCCGTTTGGCCTAGCCTTGGCACCCTGGTGCTTCACCAAGATTCTGGCCATCCTAGCAGCCCATCTACAGCAAACACCAGTGCGCCTGCAGACGTACCTCGACGACATACTCGTCCAGGCATCGTCCCTCAACATGGCACAATGCAGCCTAAATTTGACACTACAAACTCTCCAGAGCCACAGCTTCTGCGTAAATTACAATAAAAGTCATCTCACACCGGTGACTACAATCATCTACCTAGGCACAATCATCGATTCACAGCAGGGAGTTGACTTCCTGTCCCTGGAACGGAAAGCCGAAATTAGGGATCTGATTTCTCAGATTCTAAAGGACCCCACTGTAACACTGGTGACCCTGTCCAGATTTCTGGGCAAGTTGGTTTCGTGTATTCAAATCATGCCCTGGGCCAGGCTTCACACTCGCCAACTCTAGTGGTTTCTTCTGCCATTCCAGTGGGCGCACATGGCTCACTCCCTACAATCTGTCAGAGTCCCTCTGTCAGTCAGACAATCTCTTCATTGGTGGACTTCAGCTGCCCTAGACAAGGGGTGCTCCTTCAGGGACCCACAGAGGCTCATGCTCATGACAGATGCCAGTCTGTTCGGATGGGGAGCCCATTTCAGCTCCCGGGTCGCCCAAGGCTGTTGGTCTCCTCAGGACCTTCTCCACCCAATCAACTGGTTGGAGCTGAAGGCAATTCGGCTGGCACTCCACCACTTTCAGGAATTTGTGCAGGGCCACCATGTGCTCGTCTTGACGGACAACGTCGCTGCAAAGGCGCACGTCAACCACTGGGGGGGACCCGCTCCAAGTGCCTCATGGAGGAAACCTTTCATATGGGACGGTGGGCCAAAGCCAACATCCTCTCCCTTCGGGCGGAGCACATTGCAGGGTCCTCCAATCTTCAAGCAGATTTCCTCAGCCACACGATGGTGGACAATGCCGAATGGCAACTCCACCCAGACATCTTTGCCCAAATCTGCCTCAGGTTCGGGCATCCGACAGCGGACCTGTTTGCGTCAGCCCACAACGCTCAGCTTCTGCACTTCTGCACCAGGTTCCCATCACCAAGAGTGGCAGGGACCAATGTGCTCCACTACGCCTGGCCTCCCGGCCTCCTCTATGCTTCCCCCCCCCAGCTTCCCCTGATACATTGCTCCTCATTGGCCACATCGGCCCTGGTTTGTGGATCTCATCGCCCTCTCCATCTCCACACCTTGGAGACTCCCCTCAGAGAGGACCTCCCTTCGCCAGGGGTCTCTGTTCCATCCGGAGCCCCAGTGGCTCAGACTAACCGCCTGGCACTTGAGGGGGCCCCCCTGAAAGAGGAAGACTATTTGGACAAAGTCATTCACACCCTCCAGGCAGCCAGGAGACTGTCCACAATCCGCATCTATGACGCGACCTGGGTATCCTTTTCCAAATGGTGCGCTGTGTGGCATACTAACCCGCTGTCAGCTTCTGTTCCGCAGGTATTGGAATTCTTGCAGGATGGCCTGGACCGCGGTTTGGCTTACAGCACCATCCGGAGACATGTTGCAGCCATTTTCATCATCTGGAAAGGTAATACGGGGGATCCCCTCACCTGCCACCCAAACATCCGGCTGTTCCTCTGGGGCACCCTTAACCTGCGGCCGCCTCCCATCCACAGGTACCCAACCTGGGACTTACCTTGGGTTCTTAGGGCCCTCACAGAAGCTCCCTTCGAGCCACTCTGGACAGCCAGCCTCTGGCACCTTACCATCAAGGTTGCCTTTTTGGTGGCTATTATGTCTGCCCGCCACATTTCTGAAATGGCGGCACTCCATTAGGGAGGACCTTTGTATTTTCTTCCCTGATAAGGTGGTCCTCTGCCTTGACCCGTCATTTTTCCCAAAGGTCAATTCCTTCTTACATCGAGCTCAGGAGTTGGTCCTGCCCAATTTTTGTCCACAGCTTTCCTGTGACCTGGATCGGAAGTGGCATATGGTCGATGTGCAATGGGCCCTTAAGCTTTATATCAAGCACACTGCCCCTACCCGGAGATCGGAAGCACTCTTCATCTCCTTTCAGCCTAGCTCCCTCAGCTCCAAGGTCTCCTCGACCATAGGCCGTTGGATTCAGGTGTGCATCGCCTTGGCGTATCAGGCTCAGGTATTGCACGTGCCCTAGTGCATCACTACCCACTCTACCAGGAGTGCGGCAACCTCTGCGGCCTGGGCTATGCAGGCCTCCCTTGAGGAGGTCTGCCAGGCGGCTACTTGGACCTCTCCTTCCCCCTTAATTAATTCACCATTATAAGGTGGACACCTTCGCTTCTGCGGAGCCATCCTTCTGTCAGAGGGTCCTTCAACAGGTTCACTGAGCTGGGGTCGATCCAGGCCCTTCAATTCTCTGCCCTTAGGACTTCCAAACTTTGGTATGTCCCATGTCTGGCCGATGCCACCATCTTATAGGAGAATGGTCGTTGTTCTTACCTAAATGACGTTTCTCTGGAAGAGATGGCATTGGCCAGCCCCGCCCTTCTTGTGAGGTCCTGAGGTCGACCTTCCTCTCCTTTCACAGAGCTTTTTCTTCCATATGCTGGCTGTTTTCTTCAAGCTCTGTCTTCGCCGAAACTGGGCCTGAGAGGAACGAGTAAGGGGCGTGACTGAAAAACTCTGTCTCAGTCACTAGGCTGTAGTGTTGACTGTAGCAACCCATGTCCCATCAGTGCCAGCAAGCACCAGTTGCCCAACACATCTGGAGAGCTCAAAGCTAGACAAGATTGGTGCAAACTGAATACAGAAGCTTTATACTCGCAGAGATAGAGGAGACTGGGTGGTAGATTGACTGGGCAGATGGCCAATTGCAAGGAAGGATAAGCATTGTTCTACAAGTACTCTGTCCAGAGGTCATGCTATAGGAGAGTGAGACAGCCCATCAATTTATGCCTTCTTCCATTCAAAAAAGAAGGGTAGGATGAAATTGATCTGTCCTGCGAATAGCCCGGGAAATCTATTGGTTGAACAAGAACTTCAGAAACAGGGCAGGAGCCAATTGCAAATTAGCATCTTTGCAGTTCATTCTTCCCTGTTGATTTTCTGGATGAATAGTTGTGAATATTTTATTTTATTTATTTCTTCATTGTTGTAGATATTAGACATTTATTGCTTTTGAAGTATAATATTCAGTTAATTCTTTCTCTCCTTCTTCTCCCTTAAGCTTTGAAGTAAGAATAAACACAGGGTAGTTTCACTACTCTGGGCTCTTTAGGGAGGGGAATAAATACGTAAATAAAGCAATAAATAATGCAACAAAAATAATACATCTGCATTCATGTTGGAAATGGTATGTATAAGTGATAATGGTGCATCACTTTGGTTTGTTTCTTATACTGCATTGGTCATATCATGTTCTGCTTCATCAAGGATTTGATTTCATTTGAACCACTGCCACCACCTCAATTCAACTATTACACCTCTACACCCATGCAGCATATATCCACTTAGCTTGCCTCTTGACTCATCCAGTATTCAAAATAATATACTGTATGACATGCAAACAACAAATTATTGTGTGGTTGGAAAAATCATATAAACAAGATCAAATAATATAACAAAAATATGAACAAAAACAGGTTAGAAACAAAATTTAATGCGTCCATCAGTAAACTATATTAAATACCATCAGCTGAATTCTTACTGCTTACGAAAGATGAGTAGTATCATCAGTCTAGACAGAGGTTAGAATTCCAAAACACTTTAGCTAATTATTACCAATGTAGGATTTGCATAAACTCAGTGTCTACCTTCTTGTTGGCTATTTAAATGGAACTATGCTTACTGGCCAGCTAACTAGTTCTGCTAAAGAGATGCTTTCTTCTTAGACAAGGTGCAGCAAACTGGATGCTTTTCTAAAATTATAGAATCTGTAGGATGCTTTTACACTGCAATCTGACTCATTTGTGGATTTTTACAAGTTGTCCAGAGGATAATGCTTAATTAATTGTTCCAACCATTTGTTCATCCATTTTGTACTACAGAAAATCCATCGAGGGGGAAAAGATGGAATAGGTGTGAAAAAGTTTAGCAAAATCATCCTAGAATCGTACATATTTCCATTTCTGATTTTTACATTTCTTTAGCGAAAAATATAAGAATATATTAAAGACGTTATGGCATCCTTTGATTTCTGTGGCTGAGCTTACCTTCTATCAACTTTAGCCTCTAATTTAGTTGAAGAATTACAATCTACAACAATATAAAGTAGTGAAATCTATACATTATATATTAATCTATATAGGACTTGTGTAGAAAGAAGTGCTTTTAAAAGATCTGCTGTTTGGAAGTTTAATCTTTTCCATTAGCATTTTCATATCATGAAATGAAAGAAAGCAATGGGTATATATTCCACTCGCATTCTCGTTTTGTCATCAGTTGGTGCCACATTTAAAAAAAACATGATAGTTTGAACAGAGGATAACATGTAGTTCAAGTCAGTATGTGTGTCATGTTTGCCTAAAATTGGCTATCCTATGAAAGTGATTGGTTTACTGGGGAATTTTTTCTTAACATAATTTATGTTATGTTATTTATTTATTCATTGTAAAGGCTAAAGCTGGTGAGGAGGAAACCTGTAGTTCTCAGGCTAGACAGCACCGTTACATAAACAATGAACAGATATCTCTGCGTCTCAAGGGTAGGAAGAGAATGTCCACATCTCCACTGATTTCAAAAAGCAGGAAGAAATAGTCTATAATTTAAACCCTTGGGCAGACAAGGAGAGAAATTGTATGGCTTGATTTCTCTGTTCTGCATTAGGTAGCTGTTTGGGGCATGTATGATTTCTATCATAGCGGTAATAAAGCTGCTTATGTAATTGTCTCATGTCTATAAGCTTATGCTGTAAGCAAGTTCCAGAATATGGGGCAAAATCTCGAAGAGCCCAGATTTATCACCATGCTGATGTAAAGGTCAATGTACTGAGGATGCTTTTTTCAGATGTTTTTAATCTGACCATTGCAAACATGGAACTCATCCATATTACAAAGCCCTGCAATACCATCCAATGTTTTATCTCACATATATGGGTTGAGGTCTTTTTCAAAATCTGTCTATAAAAGAATGGATTTGTGAATACTGAAAAGAAATGCTGTCCCCCATAGGATTTCATTTCAGTGTTATGTTTGTTAACCATTCCAATCATACTATATTATTGAGGGTGAGGTTCAGGGGAGGGGAAAAAAAAGAATAAATGTATTACGTGGAGGTGTATCTCAGATTTGGATGAAGAAATCTAGGCAGATAATTTTCTTTTTCTCACTGATCACCTTGATTGGGAGAATGTCTTCAAGTCAGAATTGTCTTGTTTTCAAGTGTAGACGGAAAAGGTCTTCTATGGAGTCCCTGCAGATTTTGAACTCCCTTCTTAATGAGGACATCATGCAATGTATCAGGTGACATAGATCCATTTAATTTGAGACTGTGAGAAAATTAAATAAACTTTTTTCATCATATGCCATTGTTTTAAGCATAAATATAATTTTTTAAAAATAAGATTATTGTTGTTAGTGCTAATAATAAGTAATAACAAGAGTAGTGTTCTTTTTGTAAGTTTTTTCTAAGACAAGACTAAGTGGTTTTGAGTTTTATAGGCAACCAGGTCAGAATTGCAGATTAGTTGTCAGCTACAAAACCAGCCTAATACAATGATTGCTGGAAGGAATGTTAAGAAATGATAGAACAATCTTATCCAAGTAAGCCCTCTTGAAAACTACAAATTCCCAGCTGGTTTGTATAAGATTAAAACAGGATTTACCTGGACCGATTGAATTATCTAGATCAGTTTATTATCCCAAAATCAGATATCCTATTACAAAAAGTATAGATTGATAAGAAATATATTCCTTTCAAGCTGTGAACTAGCATCAGTCTTCAAAATACTTCTTGCATATGAATGTACAAAATGTTCTTGGAAGACTTAAGCCATCCTGAATGCCTTTCAGATGTGCTAGACTACAATTCCCATCATTTTCAGCTTGCACGGAGGTTGTTCATCTGAAGAACTCCTGATTGTAATGCTGTGAGACATTCTACAGTGATTGATACACACACGTGAGCTCACGTTACTTTGAGTTTTGGTTCACCCTTAGAAAAGATATATACTGTTTCCTTATATTTGCCTACCAGTTCTCTAATCTAATGCTCTGTTGTTGTTGTTGTTGTTGTTTTATAACCTCAGAGTTCTGTGTCTTGTAGCATCTGTTTCCTGGACTATATTTAACAATACTTCCTGGCTCCTTGTTGTGTTCTTAAGGTTCCTTTTGTGTCTTCTTCAGATCGGCTCTGGAGACCCACTTGTAAGGATTTTTTGTACCCTGTCAGTGTCGTCTTAACTCAAACACATGTTTTTCTGGGATTGCACCAGTGGTGGGTTGCTCCCTGTTCGGTCCGGTTCGCGTGATCCGGTAGCAGTGACGTTGTGATGTCACTGAACCGGTTCTCCGCATCCTGGACCCGGGCCCACCTGCGTGCCCAAACTTAACTTTTTTTTGTAAAAACCGCGAAAATAGCGTTCTGCGCATGCCCAGAGCGCTTTTTTTGAGATTTTTTTCTCAAAAAGAGTAACTGCGCATATGCGGTAGTGTGCTTTTGGCGCGCGTATGTGCGTGCACGAAGAGAACCGGTAGTAAAGGTAGGTAGAACCCACCCCTGGATTGCACAGCTTCCATGTGAGGTGGGAAAAAGTAACAGAGTCTGCATCCATGACTGCTCTAAAGCACTCTTTCAGTTTTAATATGAAGTGCACTACATTTCCATATGTAGTGCAAGCTCTATATGTAGAATGCTGTAAATGTCCCGGTCAGGTAGACTGTGAGCAAAACAGTATGATCTTGTATCAATAAAGAGGAAGACAGTAGAAGGAAGAGCAGAGAGAAAGGGACAGAATTAAGAAAGCTGGTTTAAAAATATAAACTAGCACACCAAGGAGACTAAACCTCGCCTTGCAAGTATCTGATGTACAACTCTACATTCAGGAAGGGTTTCTTTCTTTCTTTGTTTTATGAGGCAAGAGTATTCAGAAATATACCGCATGAAATACTACAGCCCAGGAAGGAATTCTGCTACATGTTTTTGCTAAAAATGAACCTTGACTCTATTGAGTTTATTTAAACCAACCTTTGGTCCCCCCTTAGCCATTTCTTCTCTTTTCCTCAGTATAAGCTGTGCAATTATTAGAATGTAAGTAGAAACATCTGTGCTGCTCGTTTTCCTCATCCCATTGAGTTATGTCAGCCTTGGCAAAATCCATTGGGTGTATCCCATTCAGAATGTCCCATTGATGAACTTCTTCTAGACCAGGTATGTAGTGACCCTTCTCGTAGCACACCACTGGCATTTCACCAAACTGCAAACAGATCAGGTTCCCTTGGCAAAGTAGTGAGCTCAACAAGTCCTCTGGAACAACAAACAACAAAGCAGTGAAGATAGAAAATCTGTGGGAAGGTTAAAACCGTTCTTATTGTCGTTATTACTGTTGTGTACCCACTCTCCATCTGAGTTGCCTGTAGATGTGGAAATTTGAGATGATTCTGCCAAATGGCCACTTTTAGATGGGGTTGTTGCTGTGTCTAAATCTGCCTGCCCAGCAGACCAGCCCCATTTGTATGATCAGGAGCCAACCAGGAGACTCTCAGTCGACTCACTGCCATCAAAAAAATCAAGGGATTCCAGCTACCTCGAGGGTATTCACGGCGCCTGTGCTGCTGACAGAGGGCCTCTTTTGAAGAGATTTATGGGGACCAGTCATTACAGCCACACAAAAGGAACAAAGGAAAGGAATTTCAGCCTAAATCCATACTGTAAAATGTAAGATGAGCTCCCTTCAGGCATATATGTCTGTGTTACACATTGGAAAATGATGAGATGAGGTGAAAATGGATCAGGTGAATCCTCTCCCTACCAGCTGGCCCATCTCCGTGTCCAAGAAAAGAATCTGACCAGAAGGAATAGAAATTGAAGAACAAAACAGAAAAAAATGTTGACTGTGACTTCTTATCGTTGCTGTTGTTTAAAAATTCATTTGGTATCCATCTTTCTGCCTGGAATGCACTCAAGGTCACCAACAATAACTAAATTAAGAGGGTAATATCTCTCCAAGGCATCCTGGTAATTTAGCACGATACTGCTTATCAGCTACAAGTTTTAGAATTTGGAAGTTTTACAAGCATTTAGGGGTGGGGGTAAAGATCAGAGTCTTTTCACTTGTCCCACCAAAGCTTTAACCGTAATTGCTGTATTTAATCATGTGTAAATCTATTATTTTGTTACCATGTCTTTGGCCCATTGTTCCCCTTTGCATCTGACAGCATCTGTCAGGGGTCTCTCATGCTTTGAACAAACAGATGAGGCAGATAACAACATATGGAGCAGGGATTCTGAACCAAGAGTGAAACTCATAAATCCTACCTTCAGGAGAGCAGGTGTTGTAGGAGGAATAACGAAAGAGCCATCCCACATCATGGCATAGTTATAGATGTGGCAAGAGAACAGATGCTGCTCAGAATAACATGAAGTCCTAGGTCCATTGCAAAAGAGCTAGAGATAGAAACAGAAAGGCTCAGATTCCTATTGAAGGATACAATTTAAAGAGAATAAGTTAGCGGTACAGTACAGTATAGGCAGTGGTGCTATTCAGCTGGTTCTATCCGGTTCAAGCGAACCAGTAGCGGTGGCTGCAGGATGCTCCACCCACTCACCCAGATGTCATCACGTCCCGTTTTTGACGCTCTGCACATGTGTGGAAGGCTCTGTGCATGTGCGGAAGTGGAGCACGCAGATGCTCACATTTGCGAACTGGTAACGAAGGTAAGTGTATACCACCCCTGAGTACAGGATGTCTGATTATCTGGGGAGGGGAAATATACACACCTTGTGATCTTGTTCTGTAAAGTCCTGGCGGCAGCGGCAGCAGCAGCAGCAGCAATGAAAGAAAGCAGAGTAATGGAGGAAAGGTCAGGAAACACAGCAGTTGCCTCTTAGTGCTTCTTTACTATCTCTGGAGGAAGATACAAGAAAATTTGCCCATGGTTTTATGCTTCCCTTTTGACATCCCCTGGAAGGATAATCAAGTAGAGAAGGCTTGAGACTGTTTCATCTGTTTTGATGGAAAATAAAATAAAAAATCCTTTCTTACTTGCCCATTCTTGCTTTTCCTCCCCCGCATACTCACAGTGCATTAGGAGAATTTTTAAAACAAATATGGGACTTTTAATCCTATTGTTACCTATTCCTAGATGAATACCTCAGACTGTTTGACATTAAATCTTCCTGTTATTCTTCAAAACATAAGATCTGGCTCCTACAGAGTTTAGAATTTTCTAGACAGGAAAGTAATTCTAATTCAGTCCTCAAAAATAGGTAGACAGATATTTTAAACATATAACGGAAATAATCAGTGTATAAAAATAAATGTTCATTGTTAAAATTGTTAAAATATTAAAAAGCTGGCCCATAAGAGACAGCTATGGATGAAACTTTATATGTAATAATATATTAACATTAATAAAATGTAGAGAAGAATGTTTCCCATAAAGTTCTCTTAGAACCAAATCAAGGAAAGATATATAGCAGAGGTGGTATTCAGCAGGTTCTGACCAGTTCTGGAGAACCTGTAACAAATTTTGAGTAGTTTGGAGAACCAATAAGCACCACCTCTGACTGGCTCCGCCTCCATCAATTCTCTGTCTCCCGAGTCCCAGCTGATCGGAAGGAAATGGGGATTTTGCAATAACCTTCCCCTGGAGTGAGGAGGAAATGGAGATTTTACAGTATCCTTTCCCTGTCATGCCCACAAAGCCATGCCCACAAAGCCACGCCCACAGAACCAGCAGTAAAAGGTTTTGAATCCCACCACCGATATATAGATTTCCTTAGGAGGATATTTCAAAGATGTGGGTTCATCACAGAAGACATTCTATCCCAATAATTTACTGGAGCCTCTGGACCATCTTCAAGGGCATCTCTAGGTAACAGTAATTAAGCCTAGATGTACCTTGTAAGCATGTTAAGCACTTCAACTTTGATTCTAATAAGGTATTTCAGAATAGATGGAGATATGTAATATGTATCTGCAACACTATAAAGTACCTGTGTCTTTTCCTGAGATCACTCAGGATAAAATTTCACCAGGCAAAACTGTTAAAAAACCACTCCCATATATTGATACTACCTATGCCTCCCTAATGAGCATGTAAAATATCCAAATTATTTAGAAGTATCTTGCACACTTTCAATCATACTAAGTAATCCTGACCTTCAGTATCTTGGTTTCTGCCATTTTTACAATTATCCTCATGGATATCTGTTTCTTCCATCTTCTTGAGATTAGATCAAATTGAAATGCAATTCTGTGTATATACTATAAATGATTGAATCTTAAATTACTTCCATCCAATGGTTTAATGAAAGTAGATTTTTTAAATATGTAGTTTCTACCTCTGATGAAAAAGTATCTTTTCCTCCAGATAGGGCCTAAAGCATACCCCTTTTATAGAAATGAGAAATGATCAAGGGACACTGTGCTTCCTGCACCTATTATTTCATTCCCTCTTTTATTCTATCATTCATTAAGATAATATCTGTCCCAGAAGAACACTGGAAGCCCAATTAGAATGGATCTGAGTAATGTTCCACAAAATAAAGTACTCCCTAGTCAATTAGAGACATTCATATCTGGCTTTGAACCATATACCTATCATTGGCTTCATCAGCAGTGCTTGAATGCATTGAGACAATCATGCCTTATGGCTCTTAGGACTAAAATTAATGATCCCTGTTCTGATGAAGATGATGTCCATCATAGATGTTCAGCCTTTCAGTCAGAAGCTTAGTTTGCCACTAAAGGAGTATTGAATATTAAAATTCTTGTCAGCAGTAGGATCTCACCTTTTAATTTGTCCAAAATGGAAGAAGTGAGACAAGAAATATCCAGGTGTTTTAAGAAATCTCTGTGCTGTTCCATGATTGCATGGAAGACAAGGAAGAGGACGTTTTGTTTGAAAAGCCCTGCTCATATATAAAAGCCGGCTCATTAAAAGAAAGAGCCTAAGAATATTTGCATTTGCAAGTACCAACAGATCCTTGCAGGGATGAATACTATAAAATGGCTGGAATCTTGTGGTTGAAGAATATGAGGCTAAGCCTATTTTGTGTGGAGGGTTAGAACTTCAAGAGTGAAAATTCTCAGCTGTTGGCTACGCTAGCTGGAAATTTTGGGGGAAATTTCCAGTCTAGTATCCTCCAAAACGTAATATAATATTACTGATACTGATGTACCGTGTTTCCCTGAAAATAAGACCCTGTCTTATATTTTTTGAACCCCAAAATAAGTGCTTAGCCTTATTTTTGAGGATGTCTTATTATTTTGGGGTGCGTGGAGCAAAACAGGGCTCCTCTTGCCATCTTACCTGATTTCCAGCTCTGTCTCCCTAACCCTAACCAGAGGAGATGGTGGGAACCGGCTGCGCATGTGTTTAAATATTTTCAGAGGGGGCTTATTTTCGGGGGGGGGTTATTTTAGCACATGTACTCAAAAGCCTGATTCGGCTTATTATCAGAGGATGTCTTCTTCTAGGAGAAACAGAGTATATTCATAGATCACTAGGAAAACTATTGTTACAACTATGCTAATATAAACAGACCTTGTTTTCCATAATGCTTTGATAGCAACAACTCTTTCTTGAAGAAATCTCTTTGGCAGTTACAGTGAGTGTAGGGAAATATTACCCAAGCTTTCTGCTACTTCCTGATGAATAGACCCTTAGCTACACATTTCTGAGCTATAGCGATTTGTTTGGAGAATAAACCTTGTTCAGGTCAAAGTTCAGGATGGGCATCTGTGTCGCATTTTAAAACATTCAACTATTTGACAATTCCAGCCATAAGTAAAACTGCTGGAAAGGGTCGGTGAGTCTGAAATTGCCTTCACCATCCCAAACAATACCTTTATTCCCAACTATGGACAGAGAGAGATTTTGCTCCTGATTTTCAGACATTCCCAGCATGAGGAAAGGAAGGGAGAATAGGTAAGAATACAAACTCTGACCCAGAGTGACCCTTCAGGCAATTCTGGATAAGCTGTTTCATCTCTCTTCCACTTCATTTTTTCCTCCTTCAACAGAATAATCTAAATGGTAGAATCTTCAGCTCACAGATAGGTTTAAGGACTGGACTCTTCTTACATCATTGGGGGGTGGGTGGGTTTGTCCCTGAAGTAATGAATGAAACAGTCTCACACCTGTTTTTCTCATAATCCATGCACTCCACGCATTGTAGATTATACCGTTTGTATTTTCTAAAAGCAAACAAAAAGAAGCAGGATCTGAAATTGCTTTGGGGCATGTAGTGAATTCAAAGATCACATGGCCGATTGCTCTATTGTAGGACTAAGTTAATTTTTTTTTGTCACGTGAATATACTGCAACTATTTTCCTCCCTTTATTAGGCTGATATCAAATTAAGCAGGAAGGTAGCATAGAGAAAGAGAATTGTTTGACCAGTTCTAACATGTTTTTTAATTTAGGTTGATTGATTTAGAGCTCTGTACATTTTGAATAATGCAGTGAAATGATAGGAGGTTGATACAGATCTAGAGTCAACAGCATTTAAAAACAACAAACATTTGTTTTACATTAAGGTCTGTTTAAGGTACCTGAACAGCACCAACCTGAACACAGTATCTTTACAAGGTAAAGTGCGTTGTTTAATGCGTCATAACTTTTCAAGAAAAATGAACTTCCCATTTTACAAAATTTCCAGGCAGAGTCCTCCCTGGAATGTACCATTAAAATTATTTTTCTTAACTTCAAAAACATTACAATTAACTTTTGTTTTTTAAAAATGTGAAATTATACAATAAACTAAATAGCAATATACTAATGTAACTTTGTATGTGTACCGTATGCTTTTGAAACAGTGTTGACTCGTGGCAGCAGACTGAACTAGTCTCACCAGTTTTCCTGGCAGGATTTCAGAAGTGGTTTGCCTTGGCCTGCTTCTCAAAGCCAAAAATTAGTGGCTGACCCAAAATCACCTAGCTAGTTTTGTGCCTAAGGCAAGACTAGAACTCATGGTTTCCTGGTTTTTAACCTGCTGCTTTAATCACCACACTAAACTGGCTCTCAATAGTAAAACTATATTGTTGTTATGGTTGTTATTATATAAAAACTGTATTTTTAAAAAAGAAACCTAAAAACAACTTTAAAATATTTTAAAGAAAGAAACGTAGCCCAAAACTAGTTAAAAACAACAAAAGGAAAGGGAAAATGTAAATTAAGTTAGAAGAGTTACTTTGGCAGAATATATAAAAATGGACTCCAGAGGATGGTAGAGGACAGGAAAGCCTAGAGGAATGTTGTCTATGGGGTCACAATGGGGTCCGACACAACTTTGCAACTAACAACAACAACAAATAAAAATGTAAATCAGTAGAATCACTGCTTTCTCTCTCAAGTGCTACAGAGGAAGAAAATTAGCTGTAATTCCTTGTAACCAAAATTACTGAAAAACCATTAAGTGATGGGGGGGGGGTGTCACACATTGCACTAACCCATAATGAACGGTAATTTTGATTGAACTTATGAATCCAACTATTATGATTTTTTAATCAAGGTTAATAGTATTGCTGTATCATCAAACTATGATTAATACAATTAATCATATTAATGTTATTAATCATAAGCAATTATTCATCACTTAACATGTTGTGTAAACCCAACCCAAATAATGCTTTCTGTATAAACTCTTGAATGCATTTATAGGACACATCACACACAATATACTTTACAAATTATTTTCTTATTTTCTGTATGAATTCTACAAACACATTTTGTGGAATTGGAATTGTGATCAAATGGAAATTAGTAAATTGAATTAGAGTATTCCATAGCATGCATATGTATAATTCATCACTTTGTTCTCATTTGTCTAATTTTATATAAAATTTAACTGATTCTCCATTGAAAGTAAACCTAAACAATGATAGACTTAAACCAATTACAAAACTGCACCAGGAGTTTCAAAGTATGTGCATACACAACATCTTAAGTGCTTTTTGATGCCAGCTGGGAAGACTTTTATCTCTCTTGCCCCACCCCTAGTTCATGTTTATAAGATGCATGTCTCTGCAAACATCACACGTCTCTTCACCTGCAGATATATTTGCCATATAAGTGTGGCTTGAACTACTTCTACTATAATACTGGATTTAATGCTTCGACCATGTTCGCTATTTGTACTATAATTCACTTTTAACAAACTTGGTAAAATGTTTTCCCCTCTTTACCAAGCAGTTTCTTTAATACCTTAACGTACTTTTGTCATGAATTCCTAAAAGTCCTCTGGTCTGCCAGTGACATCTCAGTGTCACTGAACATTGAAGAATGAGTATACAGATGTCAAATTCATAAAACCTTGCTAACATTTGAATGTCAACTAAAAATGCTTGCAGAAAGACAGGTTGATTTAAAGAATTTAGGTAGTATCCAACCGCAAAGTTGCCAATATGAGTCTGCTACACTGCAATCTCATTTAGCACTGAAATGCTTTTTTTGTTTTTGTTTTATTTCAACTTATATCCCGCCCTTCTCCGGAGACTCAGGGCGGCTTACAATTTATTAAGCACAAATCAATGTGC
>JANHFM010005115.1:44485-58542 GCA_032468115.1 Grayia smithii | reverse complement strand
CACTTAATGATAGTCATAGGGAACAAATAAGCAATCGAATCATATTAGGAAACAGTCAATATAAATCTTAAGGATACTAGCAACAAGGTTACAGTCATTGAATAGACCAGATAAACAATAGAGTCATCATTCTTTCATTGGCTGGTCCAAGCATGATAAGAGTTTCTGCTAATTGAAGTAATCAGTCCTTACAAATAGTTCTCCTTTGAAGAACATTCTAATTTGTTCCTATTTCACTTTGTATAAATCATTTATAATTCCTATCATAAATGCATATATTAATTATCAGTATTAATACTGTTTGCTTCACCTATTTTCAAAGTTTAATCTAACTTCTTATACTTATTCCTTCAAAATCAAAAGTGGTAAGTAACAACATTATTCTAGCAAGAAAACTATTTGGCTTCTCTCTGAAGGCTTTTCAGTTCTATAGTAATGTGGAGCTAATATTGCAAAACTTGCCATATGTATAAGTAGAAGAAGAGATGACACAATGCTAACTTTATGTTTTGGTCACATGTGCTGTTATTGATTTGTTGTTTAATTGTTGCTCCTCAGTTGCTTGATTCACTTTTTATCACCTAATCCTGTATTACTAAAGAATTCAAGGAAATGTTTTATTGAAATATTATATTTAAATATTACAAATATTTTACTTAAAGTTCATATTTAAATATTTGTGCTATCTTCATTATAGAAAAATATAATGTAAACATCTGTATTTTCATCAACTTACCACATTTGAGGTAAGTCTTGATTTACAAAATATAAAAAAACCAGTAATGCTAAATAAAATAGTGTAGGTAGAACAATAAAGGCAAGAAATATAACTCAAGTTAATTTATACCATTTCATAGTTCTCTATACCATTTCATAATTCTCTATCACTGCTCCTACTGTATTGATTCATATTTGCTGCATTTGTTTCTTCATGCCTCTCTTCTTTCAAATATTATATAATATAATAATAAATATAATAATATCTTATGATTCAGATCTTTGTCTTTCTGAGCTATAAATTTAAGTTCCTTTTCCTATATTTTTGCTCTCTTTTCTATTCAGTCAACTTTTATTCATCATCCACCCATTATTGATCCCATCTCTACTTGTTTTATTATGCACACTTAAATTTCCTCTTCTCATTTACCTTTATATTTCTTTTGCAATACTTCTGCAATACTCATGTTTGTAGTAACAAAGTGGACAGACTCAAACTAATAAACAGCCATTTTTATTTCTTTTGATATTCTCTACAGCAGACAAGGTTCAGTTTAATACATTTATCAGCAAATTACATTTTAATTCCCATTTATTTACTTAATAACTATTTTAAAGTACACAAATTAGTCTACTTGCTTTAATATTTCATAATTTATGAGTTTGTAGTAATTGTTCACACCATTTCCCTTGTCAGTCACAAATATTCTGGTCTTGATTAATTAATTTTTAGATTTATATGATCCATTAAATCATATCATTAATTTAATATTTGGTAGGAATAAGTTCTCTATAAACAACACAAAATGCCATCTAATTCTCAAATGCATACTCTGATGTCTCCAAGAGCACATGCCTTTAACATCACCAGAAACTGTCCTAACATATTTTTATTTTAATGTATTAAAAAAACAAAGGAATCATAACATATTCCTGGATTACTCTTGGCTCAATGATGGTAAGCATTCTCTTTGTTTTCATACATGATATGCTTCCATATTACACAATTCTTACTTTATTTAGCAATCAACTTTAATTCCACATACATGCAAAAATTTCATGATTCAAATGTTTTTATCTTGTCCCATTCTTTCTCTCTGTGAGGACAGCATAAATGGCAGTATCAAATTTTGCTGATTGTCATCTTGCATATATGTCGAGTTAAAATTCTGTTGAACACCTTTCCAGGTACATTTAACAAATCTATTCCTGGTAGTTATGAATTAATTTTTTTTAAGCAAGTATATAAAAATGATAACCCCATCATTTCAAAAATAAATCTGAATAATTCAAATTGTCAACTGTAGAAGTAAAAAGCATAAAAAGCTGATTTAAAGGAGGCCATTACCACAGAGAGGCTACTATGACATCCTAACGATTGAAATAAACAAAACCAACAAGCATTATATACTACAGGTCTATTAATAGCTGGGTAAAATAAGTAGACATAACAAATGAAAGAGGGGGGCTATCCTGGAATTTATAAAGAACAAGATCGACTAATAAGCTGTTATTTCAAATGAAACTACATCACATGAAACTTGGAAAAGGCAAAGACATTCAAGATATGTATAAATGCTGTCTTGGACAACTGCATGGGATTATGGACAAAGGATAAATATGTGGCAGCTTTATTTTATGTAGTCAACTGAATCACATAGTCCACTTAAAAAAGCTTAGAAATAAGGGTTGAAGCAGAATTAACGTTAGAATTTGTTAAAGAAAGGCTTTTAGATGAGTTTCTACAATGCAGAAAGTAAGCCATGAGGAAAATAATGATCAAGATCAAGAGACAGTATTAAAGTCTAGAAATAATAGACCTGGATGAGACTTCAACTGATGATTCTATGAAAAACTTCCTTGATATTTCTTCATGCACTTCTTGGTGATACATTAGATCAGGGATCTCCAACCTTGGCAACTTTAAGACTTGTGGACTTCAACTCCCAGAAAGCAAAGCTGGCTGAGGAACTCTTGGCGTTGAAGTCCACAAGTCTTAAAGTTGCCATGGTTGAGACTCTTACATTAGTACTGCTTCAAGCTGTTTTGCTGGCCATTTCCAGTAAAATAGCTGGAAAAGGCAAAGCAAAGAAGCCCGCCTTTTTTTTTTTTACTTGCCAATTTTTATTTGTGGTGTTGAGGCAATTTCATTTTTCTATGACAAGTTTCTGCCTTAGATTTGTCAGAGACAAGGCACCTCTGCAAAGTGGCACTGCTTTGCCAAGTTTTAACAGATACTGGAATATATAGAAAAGAAACTAGAAATTAGAATTAGAAATAACTTTAAATAGGCACAAAAACACATCTTCCATATGGAAAGGAGAGTAATTCAGAAGAAATTCACCAGTGAGCAAAAATAAAATGATTGAATGAAATTTGTAAGCTTACCAAATGCTACTGAAAGACTTGTCAGATGTATTCTTTAAATAAGTGATACTATATGACAAATGAGCAATTTATCCTTCTGAAGGACAGAAAGAATAGAATATTTTGATAAAATTCAGAAAGTAAAATGGAGATTATCAACATATATTGTTCTAAATTTAAAAATATATTGTTGTGGTCTGACAGCCGCTGGCCCCTCCAACAGCCGAATTAGATGAGGAGGCTTGGGAGTCAGGGCCGGCATCAAGGCAACCTGAGAGCTCCGAGGGGGAAGAGGGAATGGAGCTGTCAGAGATAGAGAGGGAGGTGGAGCCTGGGCCGTCCATCAGCCCTCAGATGGAGAGTCCCCAGGCCTGGAGGTAGCTGATGAGGAAGAGGAGGAACAGCTGGGTCCAGTGCCTGATTCACGGATATGCCGAAGGCAGAGGAGAGGAGAGCAGTGGAAATCTATGGGCCGATCCTTGGGATGGAAGAGCCACCACTGCTAGCGAAGCCCACTTTTTATCTGGGGATAAAAGAAAGGGGGCAGCAATGAATAGATGTGGCAGACAACTATTCATCTCCTTGCTGGACTTGTTAGCCTGCTGTGTTTGTGAGAGAGAGACTTTTGCTGGGGCTGCTGGTGCTCCTAATAAAGGGAACATCTGTTTAACTACAGAGTGTTTGTCTTGTTTGGAAGCTGGGTCAGAACAGATATCTTTTGTCACTGAGCTGGTTAACAGAGTAAGATAGTACGATTTTACTTAAAGATGCAGCAAATGTCTGCATCAAAATTTGTTGCCAGGACCTATACAAATAAATAGGAGTGCTAAATGAATATAAAAAAGAAAATGCATTCAAATCTGGCATCACATTTAGAACACCAATATTTCAAAAGTATTTTCGAATTACGAAAGCAACAATTAATACAAATATTCTGAAACAGAGCTGTGCATATTCAAAAACTGGGCTTTGAAATACATGGAACAACATACATGGAACTTTCTTTTAAATAAACTGTCTGTTTCTTATTAGCTGCTTTGGAAACTGTTCCAAATTGTCTTGTCATGTATATGACTGCACAGCCATTTTCCTTCATTTTTCTTCAAACATTTAATGGATTATCCTGAAGTCGTGAAAGATGAGGCATGTGAGAAAGGTTTAGCTTGACAAATAATTGTAATTGGTGTAAATTGTCAATTATAATATAGGGTAATCATAGGAAATTTGCAAGAAGAACTTCAATCTTAGAAAAAAATACCTGGAACACAGCTTCAGGGAAAAAAACCAGCACAGCACAGTCCTCCGTTCATTCCGCCACGATCTGAAGACATGGCTTTTTAATAAGATCTGCTGAGTGGCCTGGGTTTTTTATAGTTTTAATTTTTTATGGTTTTATTGGGTAATTTAAATTGCATTTATTTTAATTGGTTTTAATTATTATTATTGTCGTTGTTTTTATTGTAAGCCGCCCCGAGTCCTTCGGGAGAGGGGGCGGCATATAAATGCAATTAATAAATAAATAAATAAATTACATGATTAAAATGTTTTCATCTGTTTAAACTGACTCTATTTTTTCTGTCTCACTATTCAATATTGTAGCTTGCTCTGAGAGCTGGCAATGAGAAAGAAGAAGGGGAGACTGCTGACACAGTGGGCTGTTGCTCCCTCCGTGTGGAACATATTAATTTGCATCCAGAATTAGATGGTCAGGAATATGTAGTAGAATTTGATTTCCTTGGAAAAGACTCCATAAGATACTATAACAAAGTACCTGTTGAGAAAAGGGTAAGGGACTCTACTAAAGAAATCCACAAACTGAGTAGCTTTATCTTTTAAATCTCTTTTATCTTTTGGTTGCTCTTCAGATAATCATTCTATTTGATTGGGTCAATGTTTCATCAAGTTCAGCATAGCTTTGTGTTTTGGGAAATCTTCAAAAAGTCACAGAGGCAGAGTCATGTTACTATGCTTTGTCTCCAGCAAATGCTGATAATAAAATTCACATTTTTTTTCTTTTAAGCATGAATAATAATTGTTTTTCAGTCAGAATCACTGACATTCTTCAATATTCCTACCTTGAATATTTTTAATTTCAGAAACATTTACATTCCTTATGTTTACCCCCTCTTTATTTTATTACCAAGTAAAAACGAATGCTTTCATCTGTTCTCATAGAAAATGGGCTCCAGTACATTGATTTATCTTTAGAATTCTGTTGTGAAATCTGGGAAATTTATTAACAGTGAATTAATAGCCGCCTGACTTTCGTAACATATTACAAACATAAGTAACACGCTGCAGATAAAGGGACTCATGTAAAATCTGATGTCACATATCTGGTTATGGTTTGCATAGCCGTGGTTGGTTGTACACATTAGGCCATCAATCTTGGTTTACAAACCACAATTTCTGAATTCGCATTTGAAGCCAAAACCAAACAGTCATTCATAGCTTAGCAAACTGTGTGTGTCCAGCAACCATATTAATATGGTATCAGGTAATATAGTAAGGAAAATAACATACCAGCAGAGTCTCTGGTTTCTTTGCTTCATGTTTCTGTCCTTTGTAATTACTTTTCAGGTATTTAAGAATCTTCAGTTATTCATGGAAAATAAGCAGCCAGAAGATGATTTATTTGATAGGCTTAATGTGAGTATCTTCTTTTCCTACATTTGAAAGCTGTATGAATTAAGCTGTAAGATGAACTAAGATGAAAGCTTGAAATGATGTTTCTTAAACTTTCTTCGGTGAAATGAATGCCTATTGGTTGTTCTGGTATAGCTTGGAATAAGAGAGCCCGTTTAATCTAGTGGTTAAGGCACCTGCTAGAAACCAGGAGACTATGAGTTCTAGTTTTGCCTTAGGCATGAAAGCCGGCTGGATGACTTTGGGCCAATCGCCCTCTTTCAGTTCAACTTCACTCCACAGGGTTATTGTTGTGGGGAAAATAGGAGGAGGAAGGAGTAATAAATATGTTCATCACTTTGAATTATTTATAAAAAAATGATGGATTAAAAAAGCTTTTAAAAGATGTAATTTTGAATTTAAGAAAAGATACAGAGCTGCCCCAGAATACATTAGCATCAATGGTGAAATTCAAAAAAATTTATTACCGGTTTTGTGGGCATGGTGTGGCTTGGTGGGCGTGGCAGGGAAAGGATATTGCAAAATCTCCATTCCCATCCCACTCTGGGACCAGCCAGAGGTGATATTTGCTGATTCTCAGGACTATTCAAAATTTCCGCTACTGGTTCTCCAGAACCTGTTGGATTTCACCCCGATTAGCATCATATTGTTAGCAGCCAAGTTTTGATTTTACAAAACATTGAGAAATGAAAGTACATCTGTCATTGGATCTATGGTATTCTAAACTACAGGTAATTTAAAAGAGACTAATTGTAGCTCAGGGTTTTAACTGTGGGTCCTTGGTGTTTTCTGGGTTTGTTATTTTCTTGCAAGTTTCCTTACCAAATTAGGCAACATCAACACTAACATCAGCATTGTTGATGTTACCTAGTTTGATAATGAAATGTGTGCAAGAAAACAACTAATCTCAGATAGCACAAAGTCCATATAGATAATTTGTCTGCACTGGGAGAAAAAAAATAACAAAATGGGAGAAAAGCCACATATTATTTTTTGAAATATTAGACACACCGGAGTATAAGATGCACCTTAGTTTTTGGGGAGGAAAATAGGAAAAAAATAATTCTGCCTACCAGGTATTCATCTGGCTAGCCTCCTTAATCTGGTCAGCTTCAGCACATTAGTTTGCTGGTTTTGAGCGCGCACACTTTTTATCCCCTGGTTGGGGATAAAAAATAGCTTCTAAAGCATAGCTGATCGTAGGAAAGAAGCAATGAGAAAAGCAGGCTAAGCGATCCTTAGGGCTGAGAAAGAGCTTCTAAAGCACAGCTGATCGTCAGAGGGAGCAGCAATGAGAAAAGCAGGTAAAGCGTTGGAAGATAGCTTCACTCGCAAGTGCCTTGTTAGGGCTGAAAAAAAGCTTCGAAAAAGCTACATTCAGAGTATTAAGACACACCCAAATTTTCAGCCTCTTTTGGGGGGGGGAGTGTGTCTTATACTCCAAAAAAATACAATATATATGGGATTTGTTTAGTCATGAAAAATTACTTTGTTTTAACTCCTTTAAAGATATTTCCAAAAATGAAAACTATAGTATTTATATCCTTTTATAATACATTTTATAATGCATTTAAATAATAAGAGAGAAGATGCAGAAGCATAGAGAACTTTGGTTATTTATTTTTCCTTTAAAATTTAAGGAAATATTGCTATGGCTGTCGTGTATTTCATTCATTTCCACCATCCTTTTATGTTTAATAGCCATGTTAATATTACAAGACATCAGCAATTAGCCAACTGAGTAGAAAGGAAGCAAAAGTAGAGGAGTCATCTTCTACTTTGAGGTCTGCAACTCCCATTATTTGAAAGGGTTTAGGGCCAGGTTGAATAAGAATAAATTAATGAATGTATCTGGATTATATGAAGCAGAATGCAGGCCATTGTACAAAATGACTCAACTTTATAGCTCTTCTTGTTTGGGATAAAATTATTGTTTCTATGATTTGCACTTCCCAGTTAAATTTGTTTATATTCTTTACCATTTGTTGTATTGGTATATAATTTTTTCCTCCTTTCCCCTCCCATCTCCTAGACTAGCATTTTAAATAAGCATCTTCAAGATCTTATGGAAGGGCTGACAGCTAAGGTATTCCGAACATATAATGCCTCTATTACGCTACAGCAACAACTGAAGGAACTCACAACTCGTAAGTATCTTTGAAATAACCTGTCTCATCTTTTCTATGTTAATTGCAATCCACACTTCACTCTTTTTTTTTAAGAGTAGTTACTCAAGATATAGACTGCATAAAGTAACTTCTGGCCTTATGCGGGACGCTTTATGTGCTCAAAACTCCCTGACATTCTTTTTCAGTTGTTAGAAGTTGCTTTTTTCAGTTGCTTTTCATAAATGTTCATCTTGCTATATGGAAAGAAATGTGTTTCTTTTTAATTCTTCCAGCGGATGATAACATCCCAGCAAAGATCCTATCTTACAATCGTGCCAACAGAGCTGTTGCTATTCTTTGTAACCACCAGAGGGCACCTCCAAAAACCTTTGAAAAATCTATGATGAATTTACAGACCAAGGTAATTTGCTAAGTTTTTAGTTAAAAGATAAACTAAGGTTAATTAACTTCTATTAACTCTCTTTCTTGTCATACTTCTCAAAGCACTCCACAAACTGCTTGGGTTTGTTTTTACAGACTTCCTGTGTATTCTATTTGGTTTTGTTACAGAAATACCTTCTTTGTGTGCAAGATCATCATAGCCAGCCATTCTAAAATGTGTTATCTGTGTGTCTGTAAATTTTAACTTTGAAAAACAGTAAAAAGAGCTAGTAAAAGCAAAATAAATTAGGTATACCTGAAGAATATGTGTAGTGGTTAAGGTGCTGAATTAGAAGCTGGAAGACTCAGTCCTCTCTCAGACATGGAAGCCAGCCCTGATGACTTTGGGCCAGTCACTCTATTTCAGCCCTAGATTGGGATTTAAAAAAAAAAAGTCTACCAATCTGTATTGAACCAGTATGAGACATTCACTGAGCACTGAGTTGATTTGTGATGGCAATAGCAAAATAGAGAAAATGCATTTGTTTCTCAGGACATTGTCGTTTTAGATGTCAGGTATTTGGTTCAGGCCTCCAAAGTATTTTAATTCTAAAAAGTATATAAGTGCCTTAAGTTAAGTGTTTAGAAACCTGGCTCTTTTTTCCCCCCAAGATGGAATTTGTAGAACTTTGTTCTCTTCTCTTATTTGATTAAGACAAGAGGGAGATGCTTATTGTGAGGGGCCATAATTGCAGGGAATTTGTTTGGTCTGCCTGGAAGGAAGACAGTTCATGGTGCCTCTGGATGCAGATCTACTTAAGGCAATGGCCTTAGGTACCTTTTAGCAGATTTGATTTGATATACCAACTATATCCTTGTCTATGTAATGATGACTTTAAAACTGTGGTGGAGGTGCTGGTAGTCTATAATAATGTGTTCCATATGGATTACCCTTGTGTTTGATTAAGAACTCAATAGTTAGGTTGTCTTGGGAAGAATGCACTGTTATTGTTATACTGATGCCTGGACTGATATAAAGTACTGCACTGTCAATTTGTTTCTGGAGAAAAATGATCAAAATGATAGTTACCTTTAATGCCAGAAATGGCTTAGATCCAGGCTGTCTGAGAAAATAACCCCATGTTTATTGATACCATTTGAAGAGATACCCTGGTTTTGAGCTTGTTTAGCAGTGACCTGAGACTGAGCCTTTGGGAAGGGGAGAGTGGCCAGTCTAGCTCTTTGAAATGCTCTGCATGAAAGTTAAGGGACTTAATATTAGCTTTTTAAAGAGCCATTTAAAGCACATATTTTTGTATGGGGTTTAATCATTTTAAATATTAATTTTATTAATTGTTTACCTCATCATTTTAATTGCTATTTTAACTGTTTTAATGTATACTGAGACACCTTGGTAGCTGATGATACATTCTTTTTTTTTCTTAACTTTTTTAGCAAGTGCAGTGTCTGCTTTTTTCAGATCAACTGAGTGGTTCATTCATTGTTTGATAGAAATCGATCAACGTTGCCAGAGCCTAACATTCTGGGCTTAGAAAGAGAGTGACTGGCCCAAAGGGTCCCAGCTGCCTTTCATGGATAAGGCAGAACTAGAATTTACAGTCTGCTGGTTTCTAGCTTGGCATTTTAACTGTTAAAATAATTCTCTAGTTTAATGAGCATTATAAGACTTAGCATCTTGCTATTCATGTTTTCTGCTATAGTGGATCTATTGCAATTTTGCCCCGCCCCCTCCACACTATTATGAAAACTAGATTCATTGCAAACAAAACAATTACCATTTCTGCCCATGAAAAATCATAATTTATCCACTTTAGGATACTGTAAACAGCTATTAATTGTGCTGTTCTCCAAATATCTTTTTAAATTTCAAACATAAAACAATAAATAAGTATTAGGCTTTGTTATTCATGAGGTAGATGGATTCTTGAGAGTTTTATTTTCTTCTAGATATTCTGTTACGGAATCTGAAAGTAGAGTCTTTAAAAAAATAGTTATCTAAATGTTACAGCTTTTCAGTTGTAATTCCTTCCCATATCTATACTATGATTTATCTGTTTGCATGATCTAGATTGATGCCAAGAAGGAACAGTTGGCCGATGCCAAGAGAGAACTAAAAAGCGCCAAAGCTGATGCCAAGATCCGAAGGGATGAGAAGTCTAAAAAGTAAGTCTGCTCTGACGTAACCACATTTGCAAGCATTTCCTTATTTCATATTGGTCCCAAATGAAAAAAATTTTTAAATGTCTGTCATTTGAATATTTACTCAGCTTTTGAATGTGCTGTTTCAGATTTTGGCCTGCAATTTTGTGCCTATTGATCTGAGCAAGGAGTCTTCCTTCTGAATAAATAAATACAGGTTGCCTTGCTCTTTTATTCCCAGCACTGTGCATGTAAAGGTTTCCTAAGCAAGGTATAAAGTAGAACAGTGGTGGGTTGCCCCCGGTTCGGTCCGGTTCGCGCAAATAGGTAGCGGTGACGCTGTGACGTCACCGAACCGGTTCGCAGCGTCCTGGACCCGGGCCCACCGGCACGCCCCAACTTACCTTTTTTTCCCAAAATCACCGAAATTAGTGTTCTGCGCATGCGCAGAGCGCTTTTTCGGCGCTTTTTCTGAAATAAAAGTTTCTGCGCATGCGCGGTAGCGTGGTTTGCGCGCTTCACTCGCGCGTGTGCATGCGCGCACACAAAGAGAACCGGTAGCAAAGGTGGGTAGAACCCACCCCTGAAGTAGAAGTCTGTAGTTAACTCTCTGTTTTGCTTTTATCTTATAGATTCATCCTACACCCTAAAAGCTTCTAGTTGGATTTTTAAAACATATTTATTTTGGTATTGTTGCATTCTGTGAAGCAATGTTCAGTCCTTCCATTTCCTAAGATTTCTTGTGTCCTCTATGTATCACATTTATTGGATTTGTGTGTACATTGTCTTGAGACTTGAAAAGTTAGCTTTCTGGAAGTAACACCCCTGCAGAGGTGTTTTTTTCCACACATGAAAGAGCACTGGAAAGCTAGTGAACATCATCCTTCTGAAAATTAGAAAATTTTCTAGCCTTCTAAACTATGACATTTGCTAGTTTTCTGACCCTCTTCTGCAAACATCACTGCTCTGAAGTCTAGAAGGATTTCCTAGACTAGTGAATGTGATTGTTATTACAATAATTTGGAATACCCTTTTACCAAATCATGGGAAATCAAATCAAATCTTGCATTTTTAATCTTTGGGTAGTAGAGGAAATTTAAAAGACATAATTTCAGTTGAGAGATGCTACAGTTTTATCCCCTTCATCTGGCCACCCTAGCTACGTGAAGAGCTTATTAAAGGCAGCTTTGTCTTCATATGTGTAAAGGGCAATATTGTTAAGCAATGGGAGGTGATAGTGTTAAATCGCTAGAGAATAGGTTTTCTTCTTTCCTTATATGGTTCTGATTGCAAGGGCAGTGAACACTCACATAGGACTGTTTAAATAAATACTTGGATACACAAGAGTCACAAGACATGAAAATTTATCACTGGCAACTGTCTTGCACATTTGAGGCAGCAGCATTTCAGCCTTCTTATACCAAGTAGAAAGATGCCCAGGTATGTCTGGAAAGATGCATCAACTTCAGAGTATACTAGACATCTGACTTGTTGGGTCATTGTTTCAGAGATATTCCTCACCGAAGCAGAAATAGAATGACCACGGGTGGGCAAAAAAATAAGTGAGAGTGGAAGCTACTTCCAATTTCTCAACAGCTTGATCACTAATGACCATAACTCTGGTGGCTGATGGCAGTCTACCCAGGCTATGGAGGGCTAGGTTAGAACCAATCTATTAAATCTTCAGACAGCAACATGGTAGTGCAGCAGCACTGAAGTGGCCACAGATTTGTCAAATTTCGATCCCACGAGTCATGGCTCCTGGATTTTGGGCATAGAATTGTGGGTTAGCCCATTTGAGATCTGTTGGTTCAAAACTTGTTGCCCTTTGATGCACTATTTCACCCAATTGAAGGTTATATAGACATCAATTTTTAGTAATATATAGATTTCTCATGACTCCAAGAAATCAGTAATATACAGACTGCTCTCCCTGGGCAGATTTACCTCATATCTATACTGTTCAAAAACAGACATCAGAATTGGCTAATCAGATTATGAGCAACATTTTATCTATAGTAAAATAATTCATTATTCCTTGTTTTAGCTATCATATTAAAATCAGGTATACATATTCTCAGTTTAAAAAATCTATACAAAATAACAAATTAAAGCAATAGCCATGGTCTTCCTAGTGTCTGCAGTTTAAGCATCCTGCAAAAGCTGGAATTCTAACATGAACATTAGTTGGAATGAAGCCCAGAAGGCCTTTGATTCAATTTCCTTCCCAACCAAGGTCTTTCTGGGCCACTTTGGGTAAGTCATCTTATCTCCCCATTGCATCTATATAAAGGACATAGTCCTGACCTACCGTAAACTCTGATTTGGAGACCATGGGAAATAAGCATTGTTAGGCATTTTACACTTCTAGTACAGGGAAATGACGATAATCCCTATTCAGTTCTGCACAAGAGTAAACTTAACATGTGCTTAGCAGTCCGCTTAAGGTTTTTTTTTTTCTGCATGGATACCTAATTCCTCTTAATGAAATATATTTCAAAAAGTTACTTAATGTTCTCACCTGTTTTATTTATTACTTCTCATCTTTTAAAGGACTGTGGAAACTAAGAAGAAGGCTGTACAAAGGGTGGAGGAACAGCTGATGAAGCTGGAAGTTCAAGCAACAGACCGAGAGGAAAACAAGCAAATAGCCTTGGGTACCTCCAAACTAAATTATCTGGATCCTAGAATTTCTGTTGCTTGGTAAGTTCTTGTTTGAGAAAGGAGGATAATATTTTGAAGTAAATTAGGCTTATGTTTTCTAGGTTTGAAGGTCCTTGTTTGCTTTTGTTCATATTTGGCTTTCCAAGACACTTCAAAAGGCTGATGCAGATAAAATTCAATCTGTATGAAGCTTACATCTAGTAGGAGCAGAATAAGATTCTGGGAAGGAGAATTTGGGTGAACATTTTCTTGTAGAGACAAAAGCAGCATGCTAAAGCAAAGAATTTTAGTTGGGGTGTTTTTTATTATGCCAAAATACTCAAAGAAGTGCTCTACATCTAGTCAAAAATGATGTATCAAACAAAATAGGTGAAACTCATAATAGTCCACTTACTTACTTACTTACTTACTTACTTATTTATTTACAACTGGATTAAAGTTTCTGTGTGCCCCAGCACAAAGCCAAACTCCCAGTTTAAGAATATGACATTGCCTAAACACCACTAGAAGATTGTTTGATGCATCTGTTTGTTACTTCTTCATTTTAGGCAGCATACATCCTTAACACAGAAAAAGTATAAATAAGTTATGTATAAATAACACCAATTATTAACTTATCATCACCCATGATGTAGTCCTTTCTGCTTCAAATTCTCTGCATAAAACAGGTTTTATAATTTTGACATTGTGAGCAAACTGTTCTAGAGCAAAGAAAGCTATCTACTTAATGTCCTGCCCTCTTAATATTCAGGGTGGAGAGATACAGCATGCTTTCTTAGGCAAATTCTACTTGGAGCAGACAATTCTGGCAGTAAGTAGGAAGTGTCTCTCTTACCAAAATGGCAGTCATGTAACATAACATAACTGTCCTTAGAAGATCATCTGGCGACCGTGACCAGGGGGGCCTTCGCGCGGGTTCGTCTTGTGCGCCAGTTGTGCCCATTCCTAGACCGAGATGCCCTCTGCACAGTCACTCACGCCCTTGTGACTTCTCGGTTAGACTACTGCAATGCC
>JANHFM010005115.1:28790-44383 GCA_032468115.1 Grayia smithii | reverse complement strand
TTCTACATCGTGGCTGAGTTGATGTGGGGTGTTTATTTATTTCATATTCAAATTTCAATTGTGTTTTTTATTGTTTTTTATTGTTTAATGTTTGCTTCTGTTTCATGTAAGCCTCCCCGAGTCCCTCGGGAGATGGGCAGCATATAAATGTCATTAAATAAATAAATAAATAAATAAAGAGAAAAGCACAAACCTGGAAATACAGATTCTATTCAAATCAAATCGAGAGTAAGGGACAATACAAAGAATGAGTTCCAAATTTTGACTTGCATTTTCTGAAGATTCGGGAAACCACAGGCCATGTAGGTATCACATGTTGAAGTCACACCAAGGTCTTGCTCTGATGATTCTTATGCAATTTTTAAAAATGGAATATGCTATATTGAGCATAAGGATAGGGATTTGGTCATACTTGCTTTCTAAATTTAATAGCCTTTTTCCTCAGACTCCTGGTTTCTTGACTGCATTTGAACTAATTATGCATGATAACTTTCAGGGAAACAATACATTGATGCTTCAACCTTGGATGGTAACAATATATGCTAGTACTTTGCAAAACACACATGATTCAGAATTGTAGAATATCGTCCATTAGGGCTGTGGATTAGCTGACTCAGATTACTTTCAAGGGGGAGTCACTATAGTTACTTTGAGATCAAGACATCATTTGTAGAAATGCAATGCTATTATATACAGGATTAAATTTAAAATCACAATTACAATAGGTTAGGGATGGGCAGATACTTTTATAGGTATAGAAGTATCCTCTAGCAATTCACAGTTAAGTTTAATGAGAGGGTTTAGCAACAAGTAATAAATTTGCCCAAGTATATATTAAATATTAGAGTTTCAAGCATAATTAGAATCTTTTGCTTCAACTCTCTATGAATGCCTATTTTACAGTGTCCCCTAAGATTTCAGGCAAGATTTTAAGAATTGGTACTAGACATGATCAAGACTCTTCATCATGTATATAGTATAGATTTGGAAAGTATACCTCTGAAATTTTGACTTGTTTGAGAGTACAATACTTATGTTTTGTTGTCATCAACTGTTTCTGATTTGTCTCTTTTTCTCCCTCTCTCTCCCTCCCCCCCCATTCCAATTTTAAGGTGCAAAAAATTTGGAATACCAATAGAGAAAATATATAATAAAACTCAACGAGAGAAATTTGCTTGGGCAATTGACATGGCAGATGACGACTACGAGTTTTAATATGATTTTAATCGGCTGGATTTTATGGAAGAAAGTAGCCTGATTTTAGGGAGATTGATAAACTGTGAGCCTTACTTATTCTTTATATTGGGGGGTGGGGGGTGTCAGAGGGGAAAGTGAGTGATGAAATACCCAACATCTTTGAGTAAAGATATGCCTGGAAATATTGTAGAGGAGCCAAGACAGTTGTCCTATGGACAACTTATTTAAATCTGTTTCAGAGACCTAAATTCTAGCTGTATGGTTGTGTTTTATCTCTGGAGTACAGTAAGGACAAGTGAATGGAGGAATTTGTTAATGTTCTACCTGACAAATTTGCCATTACATTGAAGAGCTTGGAAATCATTATCTACTGTATACAGAATCCAATGAGATATTGATATGTTTTTACAGTTAGGGTTTTGCAATAACTTCTATATTTTAATAGAAAATGGACTCCTTAATTTCTCCCCATCCCACCCTCATTAATTTAACACAACTGAAGCCCTTAGCACACTGGTTTTGGCCACAATGGTCCTGGAAACACCCTGTTGTTTTCATTTTTACTTGTCACCATCATGGTAATGAAACCTAGAATTAAAAATGCAACATCTCTTCAAAGCAAAGCATGATGGGAAGATCCTTCCTGACTTGAGTGTTACTTCTTTTGTTAATGTGAATTTTTAGTACTTTTAATTATTTTAAAATATTTAAACTTTTTTTTCTTCTTGATCTTAAAGATCATGTAGATTTGCAGAAGATAGGGAAAGGGCTGGGGAGGGTTAATAGATTATGAGTACAAACAAATTTGTGACAAAATGTATTCCCATCATACTTTGTTCTGAGTACATTATATATATATATATGTATAGATATATATATGAGAAATACCCACATTTGTGGGTTTTGTTTTGTTTTTCCTATGGCAGATTTTTTTTCTCTCCCCCCCATTTTTTTTAATAAAAAAGCCTTTCTGCTCTCTTTTACTTGAAAGATTTTATTGTGTAAAAAGAACTTTCACAGGTCAATAAAATTTTGAGGGAAGTGAGCTTTGGTCCAGAAAAAAAAATTAAAAAAATCAAGATTTAGGGCTTTTATTTTTTTCTTTTGTAATTGTGTACAAAAAATAATAAAAAAATAAAGCAGAATTTTAATGTGAACCCTTTTTTGCAATAATCCATTAGTTTTAGAAATATTGTTAGCTTAGTGTGGTGCAAAGGCAAGTTTCCCTGCAGTCTCTCTCCTTGACAAGTATCTTCTATTTTTATCATGAATTCCCTTTTAATCAACTGTAGGTTATTTAAAATAAATTCCTACAACTTAACACAATGCCAGCATCCGTGTGTTCTTGTACCCAGAAGGCCACTGGTTGGCTGCAAACCAAGAGCTGCAAAATTCTTTGTGGGGAAGAGGTGTTCCAGAATGGATTCCCCCCAAAAATTTGGGTCAAGACTAGAAGTGGGGAAGAAATTGGGTTAACTCAACTTTTTGTTTAAATTCTCCCTCTTAACCAAATAGGTTTCCATCAGCATTTATATTTCTGTGAGTTTGGTGATAGTTTTCAAATTTTAAAAAGTGTGTATTAATTAAAAGTATCTTCAAAATACACTCTGAAATGAGGAAAATACTATTTACAAGGCATGCATACAAAGTTAGTGCTATTTGTGAACTGTTCAGACATTGACGCTGAAATTGAATGGAATGAGTTTCATGCAAGATGAGAAACTGAAAGCAACAAATTTGCTCATTTAGTTGAGGTGTAGTCCAGTTCCCAATGGCTTTCAACATTACCTAGATTATAATTTCTTGGCCATCATGTCGTGTTAGGCAGATAAGATTCTGCATAAATGGCAGAACTCTGTATGTTCGTAGCTTTTTACTTAGGTTTGTATCCACAGCTATGGTTGTTTTGGGGGTGAGAGAAGGGCATCTGTTCTTTACCAATTGAAAACCAAGAAGAATGCCTTACAAAGAAACTTCAAATGATCCCATCTATAGCAACAGCAAAAGCATTTAGGCTTGTATACTGCCCCATATAGCACTCTGGGCAGTTTGCAATTTGAGCATTATTTGCATATCACACCAAACAATGTGGGCAGAGTTTCTCTGCAATACAGCACTTTAATCAGTGTGCCACCAATAATAGGCAAGGGTTATCCTTAAGTTGGATGTTCTTAACCTGAAGACTGCTTATACATCTAATTGTACTTAAATCAAATCTTGACTAACTCTCAATTTTCTATTTAATAAATTAAAAAACAAATCTGCCTGCTAGCCTATGGCCATTATGCTTTGGTTCATCTCAATTTGCATTTAGAAACCACATACTAAAATGGCATTTTCAATATTAACAAGTAGATGATTTTAAAAAATCAGCAGGAGTCTACTAACAGGCTATTTCTGATTTTTTGCCATCTTAGATTAATATGCTTTTTCTACAATGAGCAGGATAAAGAAATACTTACATAGAAACAATTGCAAAGGTAGGTTTACAAAGAAAGCAAATGTGTTTTTGCCCTATTTCTCTCCAAAGTCACATTTATGTTCAAACAGGTCATTTCATATAAAGAACAGCATGTTCTTAACATAGTACATTGTGTTGTTTAGTTTGATCTGTTTGTAGGAGTCAGAATTTCATTAAAAAAATACTGAATTATCAAAAAGGACAAATGGGATGAGTACAAGGAAAGGAAACTAGACACTAAAAATGATGAAGACATCTGTATCCTTGAGTATTAGAAATCTTGCATTTCCTATATTTATAATGGCTTTCTTACTATTTTCAGCAGCTAAAACCACCTGATAAATATGTGTGCAGTCCTTATTTAGAGAGACTGTCATTTAACAACGGTTCAAGCTAAAGATGGTGATGAAAAAGTAATTTCGCGACCAAGGCTCACATTTGCAATCTTTGCAGGTACAAAAGCAAAAGAAAGCTGCACTAAGATCACAAGCACAGTCACAGTTTCACTTAGCAACTGCTTTGTTTAATGACCAAATTGCTAATCGCAACTGTGGTCACTAAATAGGACTACCATACAGTAATTCTGCATATGTAGGTAGGTAAGTTTCTTCCTCTATTTTTATTCTTTTAGCTATTTATTCAATTAATTCAATGTAGACACCAACCAACTCCAAAATGATTCTGAGAAGTTCACAAATAATGTAAGCCCTCTCAGGTAGACCAGTCCAGAAGCTAGCCAGGACTAGCTCTGTATTAGAAGTTAACATTAACAGAATCTTGCAAGTATGAAAGTATTTCTCCTTTCCTCTCCTTTTGCTCTGCAAACTGGGGAACGTCCCTTCTTAAAAATTTCCCACAGTTATCTCCTTTTGGGGGTAGAGAAATACTTCAGGTAATGGTGTCTGGTCTATGACTTTGCTACCGGTTTTCCCACCATTACAAATAATGAAATCAAAACCAAGATGGCATCACAATACACAGACAAAAGTAAGGGGCTCCTCCACCCAACAAGGGGCTCCATCCATCACATACCAAAGTTTGGGAAAACAACCAGATCTTCAAAACTTTAAAGAATACATGTATAATACAACTTATAATAGTTCATTTAGTGACCATTCAAAGTTACGGCACTGAAAAAAGTGACGTATGGCTGTTTTTTGCATTTATGGCCATTGCAGCAGCCCCATGGTCGTATGATCAAAATTCTGATGCTTGGCAACTGGTTCATATGACGGTTGCAGTGTCTTGGGGTCATGTGATCACCTTTTGTGACCTGACAAGAAAAGTCAATAGAAAAGCCAAGTTCACTTTACCATGTTATTAACTTAACAACTGCAGTGATTCACTTAACAACTGTGTCAAGAAAGGTCGTAAAATGGGGCAAATGTCCCACTTCACTTAACAAATGTCTTGCTTAGCAACAGAAATTTTGAGCTCAATTGTGGTCATACATTGAGGACTATCTTTACCAGCAAGATGGGACCACACACATTTCAAGGTGAACTTATTCCAAAGGGCAGATACTGCAACAGAGAAGGCTTCCTGGGTCCCAATAAATGACACTTTTTAATTGAAGAGACTTGGAGAGTTCCAACTCTGCTAGCACATACTGGACAGACTGAAACCAAGGAAGCTAGGCAATCTCTCAGCCTGGCCCTCTGCTATGTAAGATTTTACAGCTAATAACCAGTACCTTGAACCACACTTGGAAGCAGACTGGCAACTAGAGCAAGTTTTTACATTGGCATACCAAGACATGCCCATGACTGCCTGTGTCACTGCATTCTGGGCCAACTGAAGCTCCCTGGTACCTTCTAAGAGCTTGTCTCAGGTACAATGTATTGCAGTAGCCAAGTCTTAAGGTAAGTAGGGCATGAGTGACAATCTGAAGGGCCTCCTAATTCAGAAAAGGATGCCATTGGCTCATTAGAGCCAAGCAAAGCCCCCCTTCCCTTGATTACAACTGCCACCTGTTTAAACGAGTTGTGAGTCGAAAAGGCCTCCAGATGCCACACCACTTCTAAGTGAGAACATCCAAGACTATGAATTGAAAATCTTCAGATGCAAGAGATCCTAATTTCCACAGGTATTTTATCTTGGTAAGATTGAGTTGGTTTCTTTCCATCCAGGCCTTCACAGCCTCCACTGGTCAGCCCGAGTTAAATGGTACAATTGGGTATCATTAGCATATTGAATATAATGAACTTCAAACCAACAAATGACCTCACCCGGTAGCTTCATGTAAAATAATGTTAAAGAAGAGGGAAGATGGTGGTAAACCAGAAGAGCCGCCTAGGGCAGGGGTCTGCAACCTTAAAACACTTAAAAAGAGCCATTTGGATCAGTTTCCCACAGAAATCAGTTTCCCACAGAAAAGAGACACTGGGAGCCCACTGGGGGTGGGCGTGGCCAACTCAACATTCACTCCCACCCAGTCACATGACACCCCCCCAGTCACGCCTACCCAGGTTTTGTGGAGCAAGAAAACGTTACCTACATGATAAGTCTAATGTTTTATTCTTGCTTCATCACTGCTGTTTCAGCTTGTCATAACATAATATTGGAACAATGGTGTAAATATATAAAATATGTCCCATAGTGGGACTAGGGATCAGGCATTGATAAGAAATTTTGTATGTAATGTAAGACTAATTAATAGTATTCCAGGTTTCTGATGGAGCATGATATATTCCTACCACAGAGTAAGTTTTTCTTGTTGAAAACTGTTGAGCTCTGCACAAGCAACATAACAGTTTGCAAAAAGAAAAACTTACCGTGTTTGTGATCTCTCCAGAGATAACCTCCAGTTGGACTATTTTAAGCAGCGTAATTTCCTGTAAAATTGATTTTATCTTGCCAATTTTAAGCACACATGCAGGCCCACTGGAGGTGAGGAACTTTATCTAATTTGTTTGGTACAGTACAGGTATTCTTCAAATGAATTTAGCAAGTGCAGCACAGGAGTTCAGCACTTAGTCTTCAGAAAAACATACTAGCAGATTTTCTACCCAACTACAATCATTCTACCAGACCGATTTTATTTTTTTAACCTGGATGGACCTTAGTCAGAAACAGATGTTTCTGATTCTGTTCCAGTTTATTACAAACAGAAAATTTGTGGAGTTTCTAGCTCATCTCAAGTTCCTGCTATTGTTCCAACACCCTTGTGGGCATCACATTTTCCTGCTGGAGAGCCATTTTGTCTTATCCTGCTTCTTGGCTCAAGTCAACCACTAGAAAGCAACTACAATGCAATTTCTAACTAACTTGAGAATCAGCATCTTGTTATTGTAGTTTTTTATTTTTATTTTATTTTATTTCAATTTCTATGCCACCCTTCTCCCGAAGGACTCGGGGCGGCTCACAATAAAAAACAGATATAAAAAACATATACGGACATAAAATACATACAACCCAAACAGAAAAACACATACAAACAAAACAAAACACTGACATTAAAATTTATAATTAAAAAGGGGCAATAGTAATAAGTTAAAACCATTTTAAATATAATTATAAAAATTTAAAAACTGGTCACCCATAGCCTGATTGAGAAAAAAGCCACGTTTTCAGGTTGCGGCGGAAGGAGCGGAGATCTGGGGCAGGCCGGAGTTCCATGGGTAGATCATTCCACAGGGAATTAAAAGGAATGGAGACATTCCACAGTTTTCACTGTGTCTTACTGTATGTGTTATTTAAAATTTATTTATGTCCGGGTTTTCCCAGTACAGCAACATACTAAGTTCATAGTTGTTAAGTAAAAGCATCCAGCTGGAATATTATTGGCATGTTATTGTGCTACTATTACAGTTCACTGGATAGATGTTCTTTGTGTCTAACAGCTAAGAGTGTGAGACAAGTTTCAGGATGTTCTCTAGGAGTTCTTGACTCACAAAGAAATGGCAATGCTGAATGCATTTCATTTTTCGATGGATTTATGAATGAGACAATAATAGGTTGGTTTCTAGTTCCTAGGTAAAGGATTGTAAAATGGAAAGGATGGTAAGGTATCTGGCCGTTTTCATACAGTCAGCTACAAAAAAAGGACACTTTCCTTGACATAGTAGTCACAGCAGAAACAGTAGAAGGAAGATATTATAAATAGCAGTTAGCATTTAGACTTGTACAGTGCTCTGTAGTGCTTTACAGCATTCTGTAAGCAGTTTACAAATGTCATCCTATTGCTCCCAACAATCTGGGTCCCCATTTGACCGACCTCAGAAGGATGGAAGCCTGTGTCAGCCTCTTTGATACTTGCTTTCTAACAGCTGCCATTGTAATGGGGAGGTGGGGGGGAAGCTTGGCATTTGGGTGGGGAAGTGAACTGGAGTGAAGATGGCCTGTGTGCACAAAAAGGGAGAGATGCTGTCATGATCTACTACACAGCAGAATGGAGTTGTTTATACCCAGTCAAGGTCAACCATCCCGGAATACCAGATGGAAGAAAACACCTGAAGACCTGCCCCACATGACACCATATGGGATGGGGATTGGACATTCAGCCTGGATCCCTGTGGGGAGGGATTTGGAGAAACTTTCACTATAACTTTCGTGCCTTTTGGCTCAGATCTTGCTTTTCTTTCGTTGGTATTATTCAAACAAAATAAAAGTACCTCTTCTCTAGAAACATGGAGTTGGGGGTTTTCTGTCTTGGGTTCTGAACAGAGGGACGCCTGAGATTCTGAGTCAACCTTGAGCCGATCAGGATTGAACTTCTGGCAGTGAGCAGTTAGCCTGCAATATTGCATTCTAACCACTCTGCCATGTAAAAAATAAAGTAAACAGTATAAATTATAGTTCTCTGTTAGCCATAGAAGCTAGCTGGTGGCTTGACCAGTCGTTCTCTCAGCCCTAGAATGAGAGGTCAAAAAAACCATCTACCTACTAACCCATCCTGGATGAGAGCTGTAACTATGTCTCTGGACCACAATGAACATGGGATTTGGGAGGATGTTCCAAAGGTTTCTTTCATTTAATAATCAAAAACATGGTTGCCTTTTCTTAATCAGATTTGATTAGATAAATTGTTTTCTTTCGTAAGGTTGAGGAGTGGTTACTATCTTGTGGTTGTTATTTTGCAACAGCCAGGTTAACAATTATACATGACTGATGTCCTGTATTTGGACACACACCCTTGAATTTTTATGTTAAATAAAGACCTACTCTGCTGCAAACCGGGAGTGACCGAGCCTGGTGCGAATGATTTTGAGTTGGGAAAACAAAGAGAAGTGGGGTATTTTAAAAGGAATGGAGACAATCAGTCTCTGAAATGTTTATATTGTTCTTCCATAGTGTGCCTCTTCTTACAAGTTTCTTTTTGTTCTATTTCCAATGCTGTTTTGCAATTGGCTGGGCATTTTCCAATGCTACAAGAAAGGTGGTGTTTAATCAAATAAACCTTTCCTCCATCCCAAAATGCATGCTGACTTTTACAAGAGACAGGGAGGAAACTTTGTTATTTTTAAATTAGGTGGTTAAAGGTTTATTTTAAGATACCAAAGAGAAAAATGAATTTCTGCTTCTTGAATGTAGGATTCCTGTCTCACACCCTTTTTTCTCTGCCACATTTGTTTTCGAAATTTAAAATTTTATCACTAGCTGACAATCAGAAATAACGTTAAAATATTAAATTTGTGAAGGAAGAGAGTAAGGCTTAATTTATTAATATGACTGCTGTTGTATCCATTACCAATGGCTAGGAAATAGCACTAGGAGACTAACTGCACTCCTGTCCATCTCTGTGTACTACTTGAAGGCATCTGGATGACAACTGTTTTAAAAATGTACAATATTCTGAACTAGATGAGATTTTGGCATGATACAGTAGGACTGTTTAACACATTTCACTGCACAGTAGTAAATATTGATACTTCATGATAGACTCATTTTAATTCATTTATACTTTAAGCTAATTTTGGTTTTGACCTAAGCAGAATCTGAAATCATTGATGGAAGTTCAAGAGATATTGTTTAATGCAGAGCTTATGTGGCTTTGATATATCTAATGTACAAGCATTTTTATAATTGCCACCTTAGATAATCTGTACTAAAAATTGTCTTCAGTGTGTGGTTTCAGTGCACTTATTGTAAAATTACTGTACTGTAAAGAAATGGAAAATAGTCCCACCTCTATTATAACTGTAATATCTTTGAGAGGCTGAGTAACAATTTAAAAACTAATATATTTTTTTTAAAAGTAACTGAACCATTATTATTAATGGAAAGACATTTTCAAATTTGAAAGTTCATTGGAAAGCATAGCTAGCATTTATTCCATTCCAATATATTAAGATGATCTTCATTCAAGTTATATCTTTCCCCTTTCTTCTTAGTTTCAAAGACACACATTTAATTTCATTAATTCATGCTCTTTGACATTTACTCATCTTGCATTCCAAGTTGAGCCTTCCATGTATCATGATCGTAATCTGATATTGACCTCTGCTGCTTATCATGGCTTTAATCAATCAGTTTTTCACATATTTGTTAGCAAAATGTAAAAAGGTGTTGACTCCATAGGTTATTTCTGTACTATTTGTAGCATCTTCTGGTGTCATCCAACCATAATTGTGCCAAAATAACAGTAATAAAGATAGCACTTACGCTACTTCAGCAGCAGCTTGGTAATGTTAGGAAGTCTAAGTCACTAATATGGAAATGGCCTTAACTGAACTCATGGCATAAGCAGTATTCTTCGCTAACAATAAGGACCATCAGTATCTGACATTTTTTGCAAATTTTGACAAGCATATTCAGAAGCTCAACAAAGCCCAAACAAGCATTTTAGAGTATTTCATCCAGCTAGAATCTTTCTTGCAAGCCAACATACCATTGTTCATATCCCAACTACCAAGCATAACGAGGCAATGTTTTCAAATCATATGTAATTTGGAATTCCTCTTTTCTTTTTGGTTTTGTACTATGTTTATAGTAAGCATATGTCATATTAATAGAAAAGCTAATCATGCTTATTCGACAGGATTTTACTAAAAATTATTATAATTATTTGACGTTCTGCTCGTTAAATTCAGTGGCAAAATCTTGAAGGGCTTTCAAGAACCTCACAAAGATTTGCAAGAGCCCTGCAGTCTGTAGTTTACTTACCTTGATGATAGAGATTCATAGCATATATATCACTTAGAAGATGAGGAACCTGTGGGCTTCTCACTTTTGCTGAAGTGTAACTCTTAGCATCCTCACCATTGAGCACTGTTGTTCGCAAATATCACATAATGGAAATGTGGGGTGGGGTGGGGGAGACACAAACTTCTCTTCCCTGGATTCATCAGAAATTTATTATATTTATATTTCATATTTCTTACCCATCCATATCCCTTGGAGAGGGGCTCTGGATGGTGAATGCATGTAATATTATTCTAAAATGGATTGAAATCAGTTTCTGGAAAATTATTCCTTTGATTATGTTTAGATGCTAAAGTAGCAAATTTGGAACATGCCTCAGCATACTTCCAGTAATAAATAAGCAAGCATGCAGGCTGTGAAGTAAAATCTTTTCCCTTCATTAGTCATTTTTAATGTCACCCAGGCAGAAATGGGAACTGCAAATCAAATGATTTGCACCCAAATCAACTTGAATGATACTGAATACAAGTGCCTTCTTGGGACATTATGATTTATTTATTTTTGCATTCTGCTGATAAAGTAGATATTTGTTCATCTAAGGGGGATTAAATAAATTAATTTTAAAAGTCACTTGCACTTGAGATCATGAAAGCCTTAAATAGGGACTGTGAAGCATGGGAACTTTTCTATGCTTAAAAGTTCCCATCTATGACCTTCTCAAGCCAGAGAACATTAAGGGGACAGTGGGATATGCTCAAAGGTGTCTTGAACAGAAACATCAAGCATGAATCACCACTGCTTCCTCTTGTCTTTCTTCCAGCTCTTATGAGTGATGATCTTGTGACAAACCGCTTCATCTGGAGCTGTTTATTCAAAGAATGCAACGAAGACAATGAAGCTGACACATTACCTATCTTTTACTGTCGATAGGACTTAAATGAAAGGAATGGCTTTATTCTCTTGGAATTAATTTATTGCATTCAGTATGGTGGTTGCACTCTAATGGGATTTTGTAATTACATCTGTAGATGAACTCAGATTTCTCTATCAACAAATTCTAGACAATGAGAAGGTATTTTTGTTGCCTCCATATTATTTTTATGAACATGTGAAAAATGCCAGCGCGCACATACACAGAACTAAGGAGTGATGTAAAGAAGCAGCTCTTTGGAGCAGGGAAAGAGGCCAACACAGAATTTCCTGAAAACTCCTAAAAGCCATGTAGCTTCTTCATGGGCCTGAGGTGGGGTATGAAAACTGCTGCCTTGCAGGAATGGATGTTTCTTCCCCCCTTGTGTTCTGCCTAGTTCTTATTTGTGTCCCCAAAAGTTCAGTTGCTTCTGGCAACTGAGTGGATTCGCCCTTGCAGTTTTCTTGGCAAGATTTTTCAGAAGTGGTATGCCATTGCCTCCAGCTCTTTTTTGATTTTTATAGTCACCCATTTCAGGTACATGATTGGGCAGCTAACCATAGATTTATATATGAGCCAAGTTTGTTGCTCCGTTTATTCAAACCCAGATTTCTTCTTGGAACTTCTTATCAATTAGAGAAATGGGAGGAGTTGAGCTTTGTGTAAAAAATACAATTTAGATTTTACAGCACTGCCGTTACTACTCTCCTTCCCTCCCTTCAATATAAAATTACAAAAAGTCTCAATTCTTTGCTGCCATTTAGTGGTCACCTGGGTTTTTGCAAACCTGATATGGTAACCCAAGCCAACTATAATGTGGCTTACTTAATTTTAGCTTAGCACAAAGTATGAACAAAATGACTGGTTTTTAAATCAACATTTTTAGTTTGATATTATATGAAGACAGCCAAATGGGACTGCCTCTTTGTTTGCAGCAAGTGGTCTCTGTTCTTAACATGCATGTTGGGCCAATTGAAGCTTTGTTTTGTTGTAAATATTTTATTGTTCACTTTCTGCCTGTTGTACACATATTAAAAGCAGACAAGTTTGTCTATAAAGGGTGAAAAGTTAAGTTACTTCCTTGAGTAGATATCATTAGTAAAAGGCATCTAGGTATGTGTGCATGAAGGGAAGGTTGGGGAAAATATCTGTTGTTACAAATAGTTCTCAGTTCTCTCTATAATACACCTGATATTAATCAATACCCTATCTCTCAACTACCTAAAGCCTATGCATGCTTACTTGACAGTAAGGCTACTCTCTTTCAGTGAAATTTACTCGTAATAGAGACACGATTGCAGGCAGACAGCTAGATCAGTTGTTTAATAGGCTGGAAGTAAAATTTCTACATTAACAAAATTTATACTTAACAGAATATAGGAACAAAAAATCATGGCAATAGTCTGAGTTATACTTTTCTTCTTTAAATGGAAGTACTACCCATTTTAACCAGACATGAAGACTCATTGGTTTGGAATACTAGTATGGCTTGCACTGAACTTCGACAGTACTTGTTTTCCTTACAAACTAGCTCAATTTGGTTTCCCTTAAATCTGATCAATGGTGACCTGGGTATTTTCCATAACCCCTTCCTTTGATAATGCTAGTAAGGAATTATGGAAACTGATATCTAACACTTATGGATATGTGAGATCATGTGAAACATAGCACTTATATTTCTTCAAGCTCAAACCATAAACCATGGTTTATAGCTTATATTGCAGACATGTAAAAACTGAGGTGCTAGAATTCATGCTCCCTATTCAAACATTCCGTCAAAAGTGCCACCACCTGTTGCTTGATATAACCAAAGGTAAAATTATTTAATAGGTGGAAATAATGCTATCTACATTGAATTCATTTGTTCTTACATGAAAATATAAATAAAATGAAACATAGCTTACTATCTGCCCCATCTCTTTTTCTGCTCTTTTGAAGTATAATGGCTGGCCTGCCATTTAAAGACACAGTGCAATCAGTGCTAAACCAAATACACCACAATGACTGACTAAATAATATATTAAGCCACAACCTAGCCAATTTGGTTTTAGTTTAGTGTGTTTGCAAACTAGCCAATGTACGTCCTCCATAGCTCATTGTGCTGCTGGAACTCAAAAGAAAAAAAAAATACACACCCAGTCCTGTTTATATGCCCAATAAGACCTGGAAGAGTGGGCTAACTCCCAAAATCTCAGGACTGAGGCCATTAGGGTCCACCGAAGCAGTTTTCTTTCCCCATTTCCCTTCTCTGGAGCAGTTTACTCACCCACTCTAAAAGTCCCAAACATTGCTAGGATCTTTAAATGACTAGGTTTGATGTTCTTCAGCAATCATCATTGGCCATGTTGGTTGGTGATTTTCTGGAAGACTATGTCTGTATATGTGCTCCCAATAGAAGATAACGTTTGAGCTGCATCACCTGCAAGTCCAGAATACCAATGACAAAAGGGCAGTTATCAAATATAATAGCAACAATAGCAAAACCGAGATAATCGTTCATTTGGATTGGTCTCTCCTGGTGACAAATGCCCAGAGTGATTGTAATCAAATATCTCCCCTGCTATGAGTCATTCAAGTATACTGTGTGACTGCAGCCAGAAAAACCTTAAGGAACTACAAGCCTTTCACAGTAGCTCTAATCAGTAGTGGCTGCTGCCCAACAGCAAAGCCGGCGCAGTGTGTAAATGCCCAGAGACGGGTGCCAACTCAGCTGACCTTTTGTCTACACCTTGACATTTGGCAGGTGCTTCCCATTCTTAAGTCTCCCAAGAAGAAAACGAGATAAAGCACAAGGGCCGCGGGGAGGAGGAGGGGGGGGGACGTGACGCTATACGGGCGAAGGAGTCGTATCATTTTAAGAAGCAAATCCCGCCTCTTACACCCTCCCCCCATCCACCCCCGCTTTAATATAGTTTAGGAGAGCAAATTGGCGCGTGTTGATATATTCCTCTCATTTTGTTGCGTGTGTGAAAAAAAGCAACCCCGAGGTCGTTTTCCGGCCTTCTGCCTGGGATCTTTTGTCTTCCTCTTCCAGGGTCCAGGCGCCCCTGGAGCTTCACGGCGAGTAATGGTTGATCCACGCCGAACTCTGCCATCCTGACCAGGTGGAAAGCGCTAGCCCGAGAGCGAAGCAAATATATCTCGCTTTCGTTTCACGCCGAGGCCGTGGCGAGCGTGCCATTGGCGCTGTCGCAGAAGAGCTCGGCGGGGCTTCTCGCTTCCCGAGCCGTGAAAGAACTCGTCGCCCTCCCTCTCTTTCCTCCCTCCAACCGATACTGGCCCAGCTCTGGGGCGAAAGGGGTTGAACCCGCCCGGTTCGGACCAAGAGCTCCGTTTATAGGGAAAGAGAGACGGGGTGGTGGGGGTGGTTTGAAAATAAAAGCTCCACAAAGAGAAGGGGAAAGGCGCTTTGGGTTCCGGCCTGCGAGCCTTCCCTGAGAGAACGAGAAGCCCTCCTCGTTCTCATTCTTCCTTCCCTTCCCACTCCCGGCTCCTTGTTCCTCTCTTCTTCCCCCCCCCCCCGCTTCCTTTTACTTGAAGCGCCTTTCAGGATGGGAGGGAAAACCAAATAAAAACGGGAAGGAGGTAAGGGCAGAAAATGGTGCATGGCTGCGAAACAGGAGGAGGGCATTTTTCAGCCGCTTTCTGGGACTGAAAAGTTGAGGGGGCCCAAAGAAGCAGCAACCGGCCGGGACTAAGACGAGCCGCCCCCGGCTCCCACCCCCAACCATCCCGCGCCGCCTTCTTTTTCTCTCCCCGCCTCCGCTCTTCTCTCCCGGGAAGAAGGGGACTAACCTAAAAAAAAAAAAGCGCTGCCGCTGAGCAGAGAAAGGAGTAGCTGAGAAGGATGTTGCTACGGAGTTAAAACGACGAGACAATTGCCCGGGGGGGGGGGGGGGGGGGGGGGGGGGGGGGGGGGGGGGGGGGGGGGGGGGGGGGGGG
>JANHFM010005115.1:9074-19723 GCA_032468115.1 Grayia smithii | reverse complement strand
GGGGTGGAGATGTACAACTGGGTATCATCAGCGTACTGATGATACCTCACCCCGAAACCATGAATGATCTCACCCAGTGGCTTCATGTAGATGTTAAATAGCAGGGGGAGAGAACTGAACCCTGAGGCACCCCACAAGGGTTCGATCTCTGTCCCCCTGCTAATACTGACTGCGAGTGGCCCAAGAGGTAGGAGGAGAACCACTGTAAGACAGTGCCTCCCACTCCCAACCCCCGGAGCCGTCACAGTAGGGTACCATGGTTGATGGTATCAAAAGCCGCTGAGAGGTCAAGTAGCACCAGGACAGAGGAATAACCCCTGTCCCGGACTGCCAGAGATCATTCACCAGTGCGACCAATGTCGTTTCCATGCTGTGTCCAGGCCTGAAACCAGACTGGTATGGGTCCAAATAGTCCGCTTCATCCAGGAATAGAGGGAGCTGATGCGCCACCAGTGTCTCAACAACCTTCACTACAAAGCGAAGGTTGGAGACTGGACAGAAGTTGTTTAATGAGACTGGATCCAGGCTGGGCTTCTTGAGGAGGGGTCGTACCACCGCCTCCTTCAACGAGGCGGTGAAGACTCCCTCTCTCAGTGAAGCGTTGGTAATAGCCTGGAGCCAGTCTCCGGTCACCTCCCGCGCTGCTATCACCAGCCAGGAGGGACACAGGTCCAGTAAACACATGGTGGCACTCGGTCTACTCATAATCCTGTCCACATCATCAGATATATATTTGATCTTCATTTGGATAAAATTGTTAAAAGACATATAACAAATGCAGTGTACCATTTATATTTTGAAATCCATTGTGTAATTTAAATAAACATACATGTAAATTTTGCAACTGGAAAAAATAAGTAGATTTATCACTTATCTCAAATATCTAAAATTAAAATTAGATCCACCAGCTACAATTCAAAATATGAGCATTGTTAGAGACCACTGGAAGGAACTTGTCATATAGAAGCCTCAGGCATTTAATTTGATTTGCTCTTTGTTGCTAAAGTGTGTGGTGTCCCCATGACTGCTGTCAGGGTTCCGACGGATGCCCTAATTAAATCATGGGCCTCGAGCCAGGCTTTAAAAGAAATCCAGTCATTTACTAGGAGCTTCATGTTGGCACCTTTCAAGTGAAGCCAACTCTGACCCAATCTTGACCCTGTTTCTCCCCTCCCCCAGGTTGTGTCATCAGTTGCATTCTCCAACAGAGCAATTTTATACGTTGTAGAGATCACTCCCCTCCGGCCACTGTGGGTAACCCTGGGAGACAGCCTTGAGAGAGATATGTCTAGAATGTGCTTTTGTTTTTGGCTGTTGTGCTATTTCGCCCTTTTCCCATCCCCCTTGCCTATGGCAACTTGAGAGCAGGCCAGGGATGCTTTGCGAGTTGACAACTAGCTCAAAACAGCTTCTACGGTCTTCAGAAAGAAGGTTATAGATAGCTATGAGAGTGGGAAGCAATTTTAAAAGACAAACAGATGGACATCATTGTACAATTATACAGAAGACTATCTACAAGTAGTGAAGATTTCAAACCATTGCCACCCACTCTGGACCAGGCTGTTCTCCAGAGGAGGTGATGACATTGTCCAGAAGTGGGTTGTTCCAGTCGAATCTGCATAATGACTGAGGCATATTTTTTCGGCCACGCCCCTTAGCTCTCCCTCTGAGGCCCAGTTTCGTCTCAGTCGGCCTGAGAGTAACATCTTAATGCAGATCTGGCCCAGTTCTGGAGGATTCACTGAGGAAGGGGGATTTAAATTTAATTTTTCCTTAGTTTCCCTTCCTTTCAGGTTTAATTTTTCGGCCATTAAGTTTTATTTTTATTTTTTCTCTTTCTCTTTTTTTTTCTGTGACTATTGCCTTATTGGGGACTGCTCCTTTAAAAATCTGCGAACTGGCCAAGCCAGCCTGCTGGCAGAGCCACTGCTTCGCCGCCAGCATTATTTGCCCTTTTGAGGGCTTTGGAAGGTGCCCACACCACCAACAAGGCTCCCAGTAGTGACTAAGTTATCACAGTGCTGCAATTGGATTTGGAGGACGGTCCCTTCTCTGGGCTGTCTCCCGCAGCTCCCGGAGCGCTACAGCACCAGTCAGCTGTAGCGCGGCCTTTTTAAGTGCCTCAGAGCCTTGCTTGCTGCTCAGCAGCCACTTCTGGAGAATTTTGGCTCTGCGGCTGCAGAAAGGGGGGCTTTGCTCCCGAAGACAGCCTTTTTGCTGCAATGAGTCCCAGGAAGGAGTGGCTGCCCCTGGAACTCCTGGAGGACCATGGATTGTGGTCTCCTAGTTTTTCCCCCGGGAGTTACCTCGAAATTTCTGTTGGCTGGCTGGAGAGATTTAAATTGAAATTGGTGCTGGCTGGATCCTAGGTTTCACCTAGGCAAGCCGCCCTGACCAATAGGAGATTCTGGTGTGTGTGTGTGTGTGTGTGTGTGCTGGCGAGTCCAGTTAATTCAGGCACGGCCGCCACAGACCTGCCTTCCTTCACCTGACTCCACGTGGCTGTTGAATCCTGCTTCCATTTTGGAACAGTGAGTAATCTCTTTTTACAAAATGGTGGATCAATCCCCAGATAGGGAGGTGGCTTGGACCTCTATTGGAAGGAAAAATACTTGCAAATTCCACAAGGGGAGCAAAAGCAAACAGGTTCTCTAAAGCAGAACTTAAGGATTTACAAAGGAGGCAGAAGGCCCTTGAAAAGCAGATTTCCAGAGCGGTGCAGCAATTACAGGCCTCCCTTGAGGACCAATCTCTTCATACTGATTGCTCTGATTCTCATGTGTCTCAACATTCAAACTTATCATCTGATCAGGCTTGGTCACTGATGAAGCTCAGGAGGTTGCCCCTTCCCCTGCTATATTAGCCACAGGGTCACAGGGAGCTGGGAAGAACCCTTTTGACTGTATATTATCTTCCTCTGCTGCTGCTGCTGCTTCAGAGCATTGCAAGGCCAGAGTCCCAGAAAGGGATCAAAGTGCCCCTTCCTCTGTTAAAAAAAGAGCTTTAGATCAATTATCTGATCTTCCTGAAAGCATTCAAGTCCTGATTGAGAATGCCATTTCCAGAGGAATAGCTACAGGTCTTCAGCAACATCGAGCAAGCTCCTTTGTATCTGACTATGTCCACCACAGTCGTGCCTCGCCTGTGAGTGCTGATGGACCTCAGCCCATCAGCAATCCCCTGCAGCCTCTGGGGGTAGTGGGGAATTGGACATAGCTGAAGAGGCCCATTCTGATTTTTCTGAGGATGATGGAGTTTGTCCTGATACTCCTGCTTTCATGGGGATTTTCCCACTAGGGAAGTTCAAGTTGCTGTTATACAAAGCACGAGCCACGACAGGTTTGAAGGAGGATGAGGTTCCCAAAGGGGCACAGGAAGCACCTCAGACTCAATCTTAAAGTTTGTTCTTGGAACCAATTCCAGAACAACTGTTCATTCCAGCCCCTCAGTTATTCATGGATGTGGTCCAAAAGCAATGGGCTGCTCCTGCTTTCATTCCCACCACCAGTGGGTCAGATAAAAAGCTGTATGCAGCTGCATCCAAATTTGCTCAGATGCTTCAGGTTCCCTTGGTGGACAACCCAGTGGCAGTTCTGTTGTCCCCATCTCCCTACCTAGCGGGACGCCACAGAAGGTCTTTGACCTGAGGATAAAAAATTTGAACTTTTATTCAAAAATAATCACCAGGCGGCCGCTTGGGCGATTCAAGCTGCTTCTGCGGCCTTCTTTTTCAACCGTTCTTCCCTCCTTTGGTTACAACAACTTCAGTCCAGGCTGGCCCCTAATCAGGCTAGGTTACACCAAGACCTTAACAAAATCATAGCGGCCACACAATTCTCTGTGGACGCTACCTTAAATGCTGCAAAGTATGCGTCCAGAGCACTGGCATCTATGGTGTCTTCTCGAAGGTACTGTGGCTTCGTCAGTGGCAAGTGGACCTCAGATCTAAGTGGAGGCTTGCCTCTGTTCCTTACAATGGGAGTCAACTATTTGGAGAATCCTTGGAACCTCTACTCATTGAGAACAAGGATAAAAGAAAGGTTTTGCCATCTTCGGTTCAAAGAGCTGACAGAAGTTCATAAGAAGTTCTTATGAGAAGCAGTAATTTCGCTATTACACATTGGAAGGCTCCTCTCAACAGAGATCATATTCTCAGGGACAGCCTACCCCACAGATAGGCAATCCTTTCAGGACCGTTCCAGACAATTTCCCCCGTCCAAAGGTCCATTTCGGGGGTCTGGGTATCGCCAATCCAGTGGGTGCAAATGACTCACCGCCCACACCTTCCATTGTTGGCAGGCTGTCTCTCTTCATAGACAAGTGGGCCTTGACAACATCGGACACCTGGGTCCTAAACTTGGTGCAATTCGGACTTCCCTTAGAGTTCCTCTCTTGTCCTCTGAACTGCTTCGTACAATGTCCTGTTCCCCGCAGCGCCAGCCAGCGTCTACGTATGGATCAAGACATCCAACACCTCTTGGACATTCAGGCCATAGAGGAAGTTCCAAAAGGCCAATAGGGACAGGGTTATTACTCAATTCTCTTTGTTGTACCGAAGCGATCGTGTGTGTGTGTGTGTTAGAGCAATACTTGACCTAAAAAGTCTTAACGCCCATCTTGTCTACAAAAGATTCAAGACAAGTTTCCTGGCATCCATCTTGCAGGGGATTCGGCCTGGAGACTTCCTTGCCTCTATAGATCTCATGGAGGCCTACCTCCACATTCCCATTCTGCCGGCCCACCGGAAATACCTATGGCTATGCTATGCAGGCAAACATCTGCAATATCGGGCCATGCTGTTCGGGCTGGCTTTGGCTCCCAGGTGCTTTACCAAGATTCTGGCAGCCATCGCAGCCCACCTGCGGCAGAAACCGGTGAGGATTCAGGCGTACCTGGACGATACTATATTATCGTCCAGGCCTCCTCTCTGGACAGGCAAAGGAGGATCTCAGTCTCACCATTCAGACCCTAAATGACCATGATTTTCTGGTCAATTAAAAAAAAAAATCAATTGGAACTGGTGACAAGGATTATCCATCCGGGGGCCATCATCGACTCCTCAACAGGGGAAGTCTTTCTCTTGATGGAATGGAGGGAAGGTATCAGGGACCTGGTATCTCAGATATTATGAAACCCCAAGGTTTCTTTGGCCACCCTGTCCAAGTTATTGGGAAAGATGGTATCTTGCATTCAGATAGTCCCTTGGGCCAGGCTTCATGCTTGCCATATGCAATGGTTCCTGCTTCCATTCCAACGAGCACAAACCTCACACTCTCTGACCTGTGTCAGAGTTCCTCTGATAGTCAGAAGGTCCCTCCAGTAGTGGTCCTCAAAGGCCCTCGACAAGGGAAGCATTTTCAAAGACCCCCAAAGACTCATCCTCACTACAGATGCCAACATGTTCAGTTGGGGGGCTAATCTCAACTCACAGACGGCACAGGGCCGCTGGTCATCGAGTGACCTGGCATTCCCCATCAATTGACTGGAGTTGAAGGCGATTTGTCTAGCCATGCAACATTTTCAGCCGTCCCTTCAGGGACATATGTGCTTTTACTCACAGACAATGTGGCTGCAAAGGCACATGTCAACCATTAAGGGGGGACCCGCTCCAGATGCCTTATGGAGGAAGCCCTTTGGCTGGGGCGGTGGGCCAAGAAACACATTCTCTCCCTTCGAGCGGAGCACATTGCAAGAACATCAAACATACAGGCAAACTTCCTAAGCTGGACAACTGTGGAGAACACCGAATGGCAACTCCACCCGGACATATTCCGGGAGATCTGCAACAGGTTCGGGACTCTAGAGATCGACCTGTTCGCTTCCCGCCAGAACACACAGCTCCCTCGATACTTCACGAGGTTTCTGACACCTGGGGTGGAGGGAACCAATGCTCTCTGCTGCACGTGGCCTCACAGTCTCCTATACGCATTCCCTCCTCGCCCCCTCATCCCAGGGGTTATTCGGAAGATCATCTCCAATCAAGCGGAAGTGATCCTGGTAGCCCGCCATTGGCCAAGCCATCCCTGGTTTGCCGATCTTGTCAACCTATCAATGTCCCCACCTTGTAGGATTCCTTCCGAGAGGATATCTCTTCGCCAGAGGGTCCTATTACATCCAGAGCCTCAGTGGCTCCACTTGACCACCTGGCACTTGAAGGGGCCCTCCTGAGGAAAGACAACTATTCAGACCAAGTCATCGGTACCATCCAGGCAGCCCGGAGACGGTCCACCATTCGAATTTACAATTCTACCTGGGTCTCTTTCACCAGATGATGTGCCAAGAGACAGATTCACCCAGTCTCAGCCTCTGTTCCACAGGTGCTCGAGTTCCTGCGGGAGGGCCTGGATCAAGGTTTGGCAGCCAGCACTATCAGAAGGCACGTGGCAACCATTTCCACGGTTTTGTCAGGTAACATGGGCACGCCGCTCACACGGCACCTAGTCATTCTCAAATTCCTACGGGGTGCGAGCAACCTACGCCCACCGACTGTGGCATAGATATCCCACCTGGGATTTACCCAAAGTCCTGAGAGCACTTAGGGAAGCTCCCTTTGAGCCTCTACGGGAGATCACCCTTAGATACCTCACCCTTAAGGTGGCATTCCTAGTGGCAATAACTTCGGCCAGACACATTTCCGAGATGGCAGCCTTCTCGATCAGAGAGGACCTCCATGTATTTCATTCTGAGAAGGTGGTTCTCAGGTTAGACCCTTCATTCATTCCCAAAATTAATTCCTGGTTCCACAGAGCACAAGAGGTGGTGCTACCAAATTTCTGTCCCAGGCCATCTCATGCATTAGAGTGGAAGTGGCATACCTTAGATGTCAGGAGGGCCCTCAGGATCTATATTAACCACATACAGTCTTATCAGACGTTCGGAGGCTCTATTTGTTTCATTCCAGCCTCACTCATTAGGTGCAAAAGCCTCATCTTCGACCATTGGGCACTGGATCAGAGCATGCATTGCCTCGGCCTATCAGGCTCAGGCTCGGCCGGTTTCCAGGTGCATCACGGCGCACTCCACCAAAAGTGCGTCAACCACTGCAGCCTGGGCCATGCAGGCCTTCCTTGGGGAGGTCTGCAGGGCGGCTACCTTGACTATTCCTTCACCTTTCATTAGGCATTATAAACTCGACGTCTTCGCCTTGGCGGAGGTCTTTCGGGAGGAGGGTCCTGCAACAGGTGCATCAACTGGGGGTCTCTCCAGGGCTCTCGTCTTCCCGCCCTTAGGACTGCCAAACTTTGGTATGCCCCACTTCTGGACGATGGCATTACCCCCTCTGGAGAATGGGTGTTGGCCCTACCTGAATGCCTTTTCTCAGAGCAAAGATGACATTGTCCAGCCCCACCCTTTTTCTCGAGGTCCTGGAGCTAGCACTGATTAATCTTGTCGAAGCTTCTATTTCAGGAGAGGACATTGCTCTTACGGACCTTTCTTCGAAGAAACTGGGCCTCAGAGGGAGAGCCAAAGGGTGTGGCCGAAAAAATATGCCTCAGGCATCAGAGATCTGGACGATGTCATCTCCACTCTGAGAAAAGGCATTCAGGTAGGACCAACACCCATTTTATTAAATCTGGATTTTTATTATCTTTGGCCATTGATAAAGATTTTTAAACCATTTGTTTTTCTTTTTACCACTTTCAGATATGCATATTGTGCTATCACCAATATTTCTGGTATTAGTAATTGTGCCATTCTAATCCCACAACCACTTCCTTCTCCTTTCAAGCATGTAGTAGAATTTGTTTCTGAGAAACACTGATGTAGCAATATCAAGATCATCAGTGACTGAAAATATTTTCCTTCTTAAGTATACTTTCTATTGGGATAGGGAGCTACAAGAACATTCCATATGCAGCTGAAATGTGTGAATGCTGGTTTGTATTCCTTAAATTCTTGTTTGTTTAGGTGATGTCTCATCAGCCACTGACTTGGAACATTCCCTGTTTAGCTGCAGGAGCATCCTCCATACATTGCATGGTTTCTGTGTCTTGTCTCATTGATTACTGCCATTTATTAATTAATTTAAAAGGACATTTCTTTAGTTTTTAGCCGGTATTTTTATTCAGCCAGAAAAGGTACCAAAATGTCTGCCTTCATCTAAATTAAGAAAATAAAATATGACAGTGTATTTTAGATTTTATTATATTTATTTATTTAGATTTTAATTTTAATTCTCCTTCCTCTGGCAGTAGAATTTTTCTTGCTCTGTACAGATACAGCATTTTAATTGGTGGACTAAGAACAAACCTGATTCTTCTTGTCAGAGTTATTATTTAAGATTTAAATCTTCTGTTGTGTGTACACTTACAGGTAGTCCTCAATTTACAATCTATTTATTAAAGTGACCGTTCAAAGTTATAATCACACTGAAAAAAAGTTACTTACGACCAGTTCTTCAATTTCAACCATTGCAGTATCCCCATGGTCATATGATCAAAATACAGACAGACGCTTGGCAACTGGCGTGTATTTATAATGGTTGTAGCATCTTGGGTCATATGATCACCATTTCAACCTTACCAGCTAGCTTCCGACAAGCAAGTCAAAGGGGGAAGCTGGATTCATTTAATAACTGTGTGATTCACTTAACAGCTGTAGTGATTTGTTTAACCATGGCAAAAAGTCTTAAAATCAAGCACAACTCACTTAACCATCTTGCTTAGCAACAGAAATTCTGGTCCCAACTGTGGTTGTAAGTCTAGGACTACCTGTATACTTTTAATCTCAGTTAATAGCCTGCTGGAACCATATATATATATATATACATACACACACACACACACACACACACACACACCTAAAGAGGAATATTGAAGTGTTTTAAACATATATACCTAAAGAGGAATATTGAAGTGTTTTAAACATATATACCTAAAGAGGAATATTGAAGTGTTTTAAACATAAATGTGAGCCTCTAAAGAAAGAATATTTGTATTAAGTGTATACAGGAATATTAATTGTGCAAGATGTAAATTCCTTTTGAAATTTCCAAAGGTGGAAGGCCAAAGGGGCAAGATTCAGAACAGTGACTGACAGACAGACAGGCAGACAGATAGATTTGGCTTTTCTGAATCTAAGTTTTTACACTTTTCAAGGGTTAATTCCCATATGATTTCCATAAGATTTCTCCATGTATAACTATGTGCCAGATTATGTCTTTTATTGCTATTTCTTCTCTCTCTGTAAAATACAATACTTTCCATTTTCTTTCATCATTTCCTGTGTATTGATTTCATAGACTATCTTAGTCAGAATCGTAAGAACTTCATAAGAGCCCTCCTGGAACAGACTGACGGTCCATTTAGTCCAACATCCTGCTTCCTCCTGCGATTAGCAAGATGCCCCTGGGAAGCCCACAAACAGCACATTAAAGGAATAGAGACCTTCTGCCGTTGTTTTCAGCAAGGCATTCTCATGATGTATGGTTTAGGATTCCTCATAAACCTTATTAATAACCTGTACTAGATTGTCCCTTCCTGAGTTGCATACTCTTAAAAGTATGTAAAGTAGTAGCTACAAGTTAATGTTGTGTTTGTATAGTCTATTTATCAATTTTGGGCTGTATGAAGAAGTACTTCGTTTTGATTCTGTTGAATCTCTTTCAAATCATTTCAGTTGCATAAGCATGAAATTTAGTCTTTTTGGAGAAATGTAGATAATCTTTCCATGCCATGCTTCATTTTATGAACTCTTATCATATACATGCTGCCTGATTAGAGGTGTTCCTTTCATGTGTGTGCACACGTGTGCGCATGACAAAACTTTTACAAAATTCTTCCTGAGACACTCCAAATCCTTCCGTGATTTTGATTGCCTTTTCTGCATCTTTCCCAGTGGTTTTTGAGATCGGAGGAGGAGAAATCACACCGTCTTCCAAATGTAGCTGTGTTCTGTAAATTCATTCAAAAATCTAGGCAGGGAATTTTTTTTTATTTATCCCACTTTTTCAGTTTGCGTAAGTTTTCTAGAATGGCATCAGTAATGAGATATTCTTTTATATATGGGCTAAAAGATAGAATGCAAAAAGAAGAGGAATTTGGAGGCTATGAAGGGGAATGATTACCAAAAATAGATACCAAATTCAGAAGATTACTCAGCAAGTCTTATGATTGGGTTTCAGCACAGTGGAAGGGTAGCAATTTATTTCAACAATAGTGATAGCAAGTGAAGTCTCCAGAAGTTCTTAAAAGTATCTTTCCAAATCTCGAGCAAAGCTTCCCTATAATGGAGACACAATTTTTTATCTTTATATTTCCAGCTATATAAGTTTCAGTCTAGGCTAAATATGCTATCCCAAACCATCTTGTGTCCAGAAATCCTATCCTTACATACATCAGTAGTATTACAAATTCATCAGTACATGCCATGCCATACCCCCTGAAATTACATGCTTTTCCTCTGTGCCCCTGTTGAAATATCCTAGGGTTCCTATGGATCCATATGTCTCCCACTTGAGAACTCCCGCTCTACTGCTTAAATTGACTATAGGAGCACAAATGGTTTGATTAATAGAATTATATACGTTAAGCATAAGAAATCAGGAGCCAGAGCAGTTCAAATTTCACTTTATAACAAGTTTATTGCATGCTAACACTCTAAAACAGTGTTTCTCAACCTTGGCCGCTGGAAGATGTGTGGACTTCAAC
>JANHFM010005114.1:50584-60909 GCA_032468115.1 Grayia smithii | reverse complement strand
TTTGCTAAGCACATTGGCTTGTGCTTAATTGTAAGCCACCCTGAGTCTCCAGAGAAGGGCGGGATATAAATGGGATTAAAAAAAACAAAAACAAAACCAGTAGTTTAAAAAGCTACCAGTTTGGGCGAATTGTTAGTTAGCTGCCGGTTCAGTCGAACTGGTAGTTTAAAAAAGCTATGGTTCCTCTGAACCGGTATTTCCGATGATATGCAGGATGTATTTTCATTGTTACAAATTGAACATAATTAAAGCATAGTGATTAATCATAAAACAATATGTAATTATATATTGTGAAATACTTATTTCTAATTACAAATAAATGAAATTTGGTCTTGAAGCATGGTGTAGCATGGGTAACACCTGAATTTTTGTATGTGATGGTGTTGGCGCGATGATGTCATCATGCCGGGTACTCTTATGTGGGCGTATCTGCATGTGGCGGACCTGCCTGGAGACGGATAGAGGAGCGGTGTCTCAGTTCCTAAGACCATCAGAAATATGTGCTTTCTGATGGTCTTAGATGACCCCTGCGAAAGGGTTGTTCGACCCCCAAAGGGGTCCCGACCCACAGTTTGAGAATTGTGGGTCTAGTGTGTACCATCACTATGCAGATGGATGCTTAAAACAATCAATAATAAGGCTGGGGTTATTAAGCTAAATGAGGATGTAAATAGGCAACCTACTAAAAGGTCTTTTTGTCCTTTGTAATCTGACATTATGATGTTGTCTCAGTTAGGTGAGAATGTGGTTCCCAGGATGTTAATGCTTCTTAATATGTCACGAAATAACCTCACCTTACATTGACGAATCTCCAGTTCGCACGGCAAAGCAGAATTATTATTAATATTTTTTTTTTAAATACCATGGGTGACATTTTAAAGGAAACTAAATGGAGAGGAAGAAGAAAGGTCATGGTTTTCTTTTAATAAAAAATAGGGATTCATTGTCCCGTCTAACAAAAAGGCCAGTTTAATGTCATCAAAGTCAGATGGAACTGCCTGAGGTATTAGAATAAATAAAAGTGGCTCTTTTTTTTGTCTCACCAACTGTGATAGGGCAAACCACTTGTATATAAAATAAGAGCTTAAACCCTTATTAGCACTGATGATGGTACCTAATCTGGGTTAATGAAATGTCTGGAAGAAAACAAGCAAGCTCAGAAAGCAGCAAGAACTCCTAAATTCAACCCTGAGGTACAGATGTTCTCTTTTATCAGCAATACCTGTGGTGGGTTGCTCCTGGTTTGGCCCGGTTCGTGCGATCTGGTGGCGGTGATGGTGTGACGTCACCGAACCGGTTCTCCGCGGCCGGGAGCTGGGCCCACCCATGCCTGTACTTACTTTTTTCTGCTCTGTGCATGCACAGAGTGCTTGTTCCAAGTTTTTTTCAAGGAGAGAAGTTAGTGTGCATGTGCAGAGCGCACATTTGGCATGAATGCAAGCAAAGTGCGTGCATGAAGAGAACCGGTAGTAAAGGTAAGTAGAACCCATCCCTGAGCAGTACAATATGTCAGAGTATGAATATTCATGGACTGGAATATAGATCAGCCAATGGGGACTGAATGGAGACATGGTAACAAGACTCAGCCAATGAGGCTTATTTGGAAATAGAAACTTAAGGAAGAAGTCTCGGTGTGGCTTAGGAAACTGTGTCTGTGCAGAAGCTTAGCTGCCCTGTATAGAGGAGGCTCTCTTTGTATTAAACTCTGTGCTCAGCTCTGAAATGAAACAAGCCTGAACTTGTCTGCTCTGCTGAAATGAAACTAACTGTTCTCTTCTGCCTTGTATTCTGCCTGTAACTTCTACCACATTGAAGAATCAACTATCGGTATTGTAAATACTTCATCAGTTATTATGTATATAAAGAAGTTAATGAATCCAGCCGAATCAGTTACCTGTGTGTGCTTCTGAATTTGATTCTACTGCAAACTCTGATACAATATACTGTATATTGTGGTCAAGACTGACTTAACAATGTGTCTTTGTGAGGCCAGAGTGTCAAATTTGAGTTGAGGACATCTTGAACTTCACTTTCACTAAGTGCAGGAACCAAATGTCTATCTAACCTTTGCTTGAAAAGCTCTGGCGATAGGTCCACCCCAACTTCAGGAAGTAGGCCATCCCATGGCTGAATAGCTCTCACCATCAGGAAATTCCTCCTTGTTTCAGATTTGCAGTATCACTGTCAATCCCTCACTCACTGATTGTGTCTTACCTTGAGATGCTCCCAAGAGTATCTCCATGATCATTTGATCAAAATTCAGATGCATGGCAACTGGTTCATATTTATGAACTTTGCTGTGTCCGGGGGTCATGTCACCTTTTGCGACCTTCTGACAAGCAAAGTCAATGGGGAAGCCAGATTCACTTAACAACCGGGTTACTAACTTGTCAAGTGCAGTGATTCACTTAAGTGTGGCAAGAAAAGTCGTAAAATGGGCAAAGCTCACTTAACAGATTTCTCACTTAACAACACAAATTTTGGCCTCCATTGTGGAGGACTACCTGTATATTCTGCTGGGTCAGCCTGCCCAGATTAAAACCATACTTGACTCAACAAGCCAATTAACATTTCATCTCTACTTTTTCTTGCACCCTTCATTTCACATAGAATAACCTGGCCTTGAAACAGACGCCTGGTTAAACCCAGCAGAAACGTTGCATCTCTCCACCGTCTTTGGGGAAAAGATCTTGTCAGTTCTTCTCCCAATCAGTTGCTCAGAGGCAAAAGGAAAGGACAGATCAAGGTTGTTAACGATACATCTCTCTTGATTGAAAATATTTATTCTGGACTTCTTATAAATCCATGATTTATAAGGTCACATGTGTAGCCATATCAGAGGGCATGCAAGCTCAGCTCAGGCACGCATGCATGCGCCTGCCAACTGATTTTCAGGCCTTCTGGGCCCACTGGAAGTAGGAAAACAGGCTGTTTCCTGCCTCCGGAGAGCCTCAGGGGGGAGGGGGAGGCCCATTTTTCTCTCTCCCCAAGCTCCAAACCTTTCTAGGAGTCCCACCAGAAGTTGGCAAATGGGCCATTTCCTGCCTCTGGAGGGTCTCCGGGAGAGTGGGGAAGGCCGTTTTTGCCCTCCCAAGCTCCTAGAAAAGCTCTGGAGCTTGGGGAGAGAGAAAAATGTGCCATTGCCGCCCCCCCCCCACTGCCAGGAGACAGGGGGAGGGGGGTCACACATGCATGCCTGGGGGCAGGGTGCATACACGATCTCCCCCACACTCACCCTACTCCTGGCACACGATGGCAAAAAGGTTAGCCATCACTGTTATAGATGATCAGCTTCGCCTTCTGTAAAACTTCTGATAGGCTCTTCCAAGTCTGGGTGGCTTTTGAACTTCTGAGACTTCTCTCTCTCCCTTTGTCTCATGTTTCTTTTCTGCCTTCAGTTGGGGGTGTAAATTGGTGCACTCAAGTGTAGATTTCTCACATGAAGCATTCAGGGAAGACAAAGAAACCTGATGCTGGGATCATGAAGGGAATAATTTGGGATTAGGAAGATAGAGAGCAAAGCAGATGGACAAGTTCAGTTCTGAGCAATTTAGAAGGACATGGGCTTGGCTTAGATCTTCCCACCACTCCGTTGCTGAACACACAGAGAGGCAGGCTGAATCTTTGACTGTGACAAATGAAGTTTTCCACTGAATGAACAAAAGGCCGCCTATGAGAGTCTCGACCAGAGACTCCAAACTTGGTAACTTTAGACTTGTGGACTTCAACTCCCAATTCAGCAAGCTGTTTGAGGAACTCTGGGAGTTGTCAAAAATACCAGAACACAGAAAGGTGGTTTTTTTTTTCCCAAAAGGTGATTCCTACTCCCTTTGGCCTGGTATTATTATCATCTTAAGTAGCATGAATTGGAATTCAGGGAGAAATTTCTCCAAGTCTAGTTCAAGGGCTGAGGGCTGAACTTGTAACCTTTGAATACCATTCAGCTATGTCCAGAAAGCCACTCCGTTTGGCCAGCAATTTCTTCAACTGAAATCCAATCATCTGCAAGAAATGGGAGACTTCTCCATTCCTGGTTAAAATCCTAGGGATCCAATTGCCACCACTAACTCTTTAGGTTTAGGTTGGGGCTGCAAGCCGTGATCTACACAATCCCTGGATTCAGCAGGACAGGTTAATTAAATTGTCTGAGGGCCCATAAAATGTAGTTGTATCAGGGTGTTTACAGGGTGTAGTCAAAACAGGCAAGAGAATAGCTGTGGTCACCCCTGAACTACACTTGGTGAGAAAGGAGCCTTTCATGTTCCTTGGCTTGTCTATGGAGATTCTCAGTCATCTAGCTTCATGATTGTCCCAAAAGTGGATTTTCAAGAGGCAACTGGACTTCGTTTTTTCCTTGGAGAAGACATTTTGCTTCTCATCCAAGAAGCTTCTTCAGCTCTTGGCTTGGGTACTCAAAGAGCAATCTCTTTCTGGAATCAACCTGATCAGCCATCTGTATCACTTCCCAGGACTTCCAGAAAAGCAACCAGCCTCCTGGTTTCCTTGGTGGAACAAATACCAAGAGTCAGGTTTTCTTTTGCTTTGCAGCATGGAGGCAATGGGCTCTCTGAGCTATCATACAAGAGACAACCAGCAGAGGCCAGCAACAAGACAGAGGATGTGCTGACTCTTGCTGCCCCCTAATGGAGGTTCAAATCTCTGCAGCCCAGTGCAAGGGTATCTAAACTGACTTCTTATTTACGTTTAAGTAAAAGAAATCTTTAAATATTATTGTCAGGTGGGAACCTGTGGGAATCAAGGAAGATTCTGATAGGAACTCAGTTGTCTAACTTTTGACCATGTACTGTACTTAATGAATAGTCTTCATCTTATGACTACAATTGAGCCCAACATTTCTATTACTAAGTGAGACCATTGCTGAATGAGTTTTGGCCCATTTCCCAACCTTTCTTGCCACAGTTTTTAAGTGAATCGCTGCAGTTGTTAAGTTAGTAATGTGGTCATTAAGTGAATCTGGATTCCCCATTGACTTTGTTTGTCAAAAGGTTGCAAAAGGGGATCGCGTGACCCCCGGACACTGCAACTGTCAGAAATACCTGCCAACTGCCCAGCACTGAAATTTTGATCATGTAATCATTGGGATGCTGCAACCGTTGTGTGAAAAATGGTCAAAGTCACTTTTTTCAGTACTGTTTAATTCTGAATGGTCCCTAAATGAATGGTTGTAAGTCGAGGCCTATCTGTACTAAAGGTTTTCACATAATTCCAACCTGGAAGAAAGCTGAAATTAACAGATAAAAACATATCATGCAACATTCTGATCATTTTACATTTTAACTCTATTACTTTTAGAAATTCATTCCGGTCAATTTCTGTATCCTGTTATTTGTTCTGAGTTACAGATGATGGTGGGGCTGGCAGTGATTTTAACAGCCCCATTCCCATTAGCAAATCCCAGTTTAAACTCATAACTAGTATTGCATTTAAACCCCTTTCTCTTGCAAAGAGAACTTCCCCAAACATCTCATTAAACACCTATATAGGTAGTCCTCAACTTACAACCACAATTGAGCCCCAAATTGATGTTGCTAAGTGAGAAATTTGTTAAGTGAGTTTTGACCCATTTTATGACCTTTCTTGCCACAGTTGCTAAGTGAATCATTGCAGTTGTTAAATTAGTAACAGGGTTGTTAAGTGAATCTGGCTTCCCCATTGACTTGGCTTGTCAGAAGGTTGCAAAAGGGGATCATGTGACTGCAGGACACTGCAACCATCATAAATATTATGAACCAAGCATCTGAATTTTGATCATGTGACCATGGGGATGCTGCAACAGTCACTAGAGTGAAAAATAGTCCTAAGTCACTTTTTTCAGTGCCATTGTAACTTCGAACAGTCACTAAATGAACCATTGTAAATCAAGGACTACCTTATAAGTCCCAGCAGCTCATTTATTGCAATTATTATCAGACAAATTCCAGCACAAGGTCTAACTTCTGCTGTAGAGAACAAGTAGATCCATCTGGCTTCTCGCAAGAATTAAAGCTCTTTTTGTATGGGATTTTTTTTCTCAGTTTGAGGAAATCTATTAAAGACACCCTTCTTTAGGGTCAGGTTTCTCTGAATGAGTTGGACCTTACTCTTAAGAATGCACATACACGATTGAGCTTTCTTTTTATTCTGGAATAGTAGCACCATCTGCCACATTTAATTTGAGGTTAAATTATCGCAGTCTCCTAATTAACACATCTGCCTTCTTTGCACTACAAAACTGAGCAATGATTCGATATGGGGCTTTGGAAGCTGATGTAAACCTAGGCTCTTCAGTTGCCACCAAGTGTGTGTTTGCAGACTGTGGTCAAAAGATAGTAGCCACAATGGGATCATCAAAACTCAGCTGGTTTGTGTGTGGAATGGTATAATGTTCCCTGCTTGAGCTAGGAGTTGGAGTAAAAGACCTGTAAGGTCCCTTCCAACTCTGTTATTCTGTTAACCAGGCCTATACCTGCAGAGTTCAAACTAACTACTTTGTTATGTTCTGCCTATAATACAGGAATCTCTCCCTGTCTGGCAGCCTTCTCTTGGGAACAATTAGATAAGACTCCAATGAATTCAGGGAAGGCCATTTCTGGCCCTTTTACAGTTGCACAGTGACTCCAGACTCCAGATCTCTTTGCTTGATCCCTCCTCCCTGCCAGGCTGAGTGTTTCCCAATATCAGCATATCTAATCTCTGAGAACTTGTTTTGCAAATGGCATGCTGTAACCTTTAAGGAAATTGAATTCACCAATTATAAAAATTATGCCATAGATTTCCTTGTTATAGTAACAAATTGCTCAATCAGTCAACTATAATGCATAGAATATTCTCAATTCATTTATACATGAAATCCAAAGGGTGCTACAAACAGCGCATATGTCCTTGCCTTCCTCTGTGCCATATACTGTAAAGTAAGGAATTGGTTTTTTAAAAAAAACCATTCAGGTATAATCCATCCATTTGCCTGTTGCTTACAGAAATGTAAGAGCATGGTAAAATCCAATATATACAGTGGAAGTGAAAATTGGGCAGAGCAAAGTTCCCCTCCTCTTTATTGTTTATAAACATCGGAAAACAAAAAACCTAATTGCAATCAATTACTAAATAAAAACAATTGGCAGCTTTCCCTGATCTAGGATCTTCCAGATGAGTTAGAATGATTCTTGCACACAGAAATCAGTCGTTTAAGGCCTGTCTGCAAAAGCACATTCTGAATCAAAAGACTTTGAGAACTGCAGAAGAAAAGGCTTAATGCCATGGAAAGAACATTGAGAGATAAAATGTTGGGTTAACTGCTCAAGAAGGCGAGAATCGAATGAAATGTCAGCAAATAGAGAATGTTAAAAAGATGCTGGAGGGTTTTAATTTCAGAGGATATATCTCTGGAGAAAGGAATATTTTTTTAGGAACTAATTGCATTTCATGTCTGCCAGAGGTGGTCAATCACAGGACTTGCTTTTGATCAAGCTTGTCATCCCTTTGACTGGAGAGTAAATATTCAATGCCTTTGTTTAAAAAGTTTCCTTTAAACATGAGCTGACAGATGCTGTCATGCCTAGATGCAAGGTGGCAACTGAAGATGGTGTGTGTGTATACACACACATACACACACATGCTTCCTTAGAAAGGCATATAATCTTGTGATTGACCAAAGCTACAAGTTGCTTGTTGTCCCTGGGTTTGCATTTTGCACTAAGCTCCAGTTGACTGAATGATTCAGTGTTAACTGGATTCACAAAACACTAAGCTATAAACCAGGAGTCTCCAACCTTGGCTGGCTGAGGAATTCTGGGAATTGAAGTCCATCCATCTTCAGATTGCCAAGATTGAGAAACTGTGTTCTGGACATCCCTGCTATATAAACTTCAGTGACTAGGTTCACATGACCCATTCAGCTAGCCTCCTGCAAACTGCTTTGTGATTTACTGTGGGGTTCAAACCCAACTTTAGTGGTTTTCTTCTGGATCTTCTCACAGGAGGAAAGCGATCAACAAAAGCAAGGAATCCGTGTTCAGCGAGCACGAGCGAGAATCGGTGAAGTACTGTCCAACCGTTCCAGTGGAGGATGACCTGATGGAAGACTCCATTCTTCTGCCGATGGATGCCAGCCTGGAATGCCACAGCCCACCTCCGGATTATAACTCTGTGATCCAGTACTCAGCTCCTCCAGTGTAGCCAACCCACCCTGGGGGGTTTTGCATCTCTGACCATGCAGTCTTCCAAGCCAGATTCCTGGTTTTCTTCTTGCTTAACAGAAATCCTGTCCTAAGTGGAGAAGCCAGACCTTGAAGTCAAATGTACACTATCCCCAGTGTGCAAGTGGGAATTCTTTTAAGAGCCATTCTCTGAAGGCTGCTTTTCAAGCTCTCTGGCTTTTATTTTCTAACCTTCCCCATGAATTTAGATTTTTTGAATGCCGTAGTCATTGCAGTCTATCTTTTATTCGGTGGGGTTTACTCTCTTAAAGCTCTGGACTGCACACCAATTTTCCTTTTTTTTTTTTTTTTTTTTGGTCCCTTCTAAAAGTTGCTAGGGAGATTCCATTCTAACACTGAGGTTGTTATCCAGGGATAATTATCCTCAATATTTTATGTATAGAGATCAAAACCTAGCCTGAAACTCAGATTTATTGCAGAACCTAAAGCAATCTGCCAGAAGAGACCTACAGAGACTCCCTCAAACTGCAATTTATATTTAGCCACAACCAACTTGCAGAACGAGGCTGAGAAAAATTCCATGCAGATAATTTTGCTTGTTGTACAACAGTGTAAACAACTAAATGCAATAATAATGAAAAAATATAGCACAGGAAAGAAAAAGCCTCAGGTGTTTTAGTGGGCCAGGAAAGTCAGACCCCGTGAAACTGTGAATATAGAAGCTTCTTAAAAGAGATGTAAGACTTGCTTGTTCTCTAGACCCTAAAGGCTTAATGGCTCGCAAGAGAAACCCTTCTGAAGTGCAGCGAGCGTCACTTAAGCATGGAGAAGAAGCATGGCTGTTTCCCTCTCTCTGTTGTAAGAAGCAATGAGGTTAGAGTAAAAAGAGGCTTGCTTTGACAAGCACTTAATTTGCCAATAATTTAGTCACAGGATCAGTGGGAAAAGGACAGTATAACCTACATCTCGCATCTTCTGAGATATTCCAAGTTCACCTGAGTGCAAATTAATTTGGATCCTGTGCAGAGCTGTTGGGAACAGAAGGATATTCCAAAACATCAAGGTGATCAGGCATTGCTCAGGTAGTCATTATCACCTTCTGGACCTTTTTTTTAATCACCCTCCAACACCCCCTGACCCTTGATTCTGTGCCTTACTCTCTGACACGGGAATGGAAGTAAGTGCTTGTATATGCTAAGTCTTTGAGTAAGTTACTGGGACCAAAGAAAATGTGGCTGGAGTGTGTCTTAAAAACTTTGACTTTAGAAAGCAAGTATCATATAACCAAAAAGACAGGGAAATGCTGCTGCCAGCCAAATATGTCAAGTGCCTTTTTTTTGTTGTTGTTGTACAAACATAGCTTAAAAATTAAGAAGGCCTGAAGTAGTGTTTCTCAACATGGGCAGCTTTAAGATGTGTGAACAACTCCCAGAATTCCCCAGTCAGTGTAGCTTGGAAAAGCTTCCTTTGGTGACGTGGGAAGATCAGACCTTTTAAAGAAACAGAAGGACACCAAACTTCTGTGAAGCTGTGAAGCTGCTGATCCATTTGTCATATCTGAAAAAAGAAAGCCACTTTTCTAAATCATTTCCAAATCTTTGGGAAGGCAGTCATTGGCATCCCAACCACATACAGATTACTCAAGATCTGTTAGTCAGATTTACAGATCACATGTAGGCGAAACCAAAGCACACCATGGTTTGGGGAAATGCATAACTCTTGCCACTGCTGCGTTTTCTCAGCCAGGAGACTGCTCCTTGGATCAATCAGCTTGACAGCCAAAACAGGATTCAAACTACATGTCAAGGGTCACATTTCCATAGGACCAGAGCCAGGTCCCCTGGGGACGTGGTCCAAGGCTCTTGAGGGAGAAGAAGGGGTTCTTAACTCCTCCCAGTCCAAAATGGATGCTGACTGGCTGTTAAAGCCTGGGCTGCTGTTTTGCATCAGCGCAGTGATTTCTCTGTCTGTTAGTGATCAGTGACACTTATAGCAATCACAAACATAAACCCTAGAGGCAGTTACAGGAACATCTTCCTTCCTTCTTTCCTCCCTCCCTCCCTCCCTTCTTTCCTTCCTTCCTTCTCCTTCCTTTGTTCCTCCCTCCCCCTTCCTTCCTTCCTTCCTTCCTTTCTCTTTCTTTCTCTTTCTTCTCCCTTCCTTTCATTT
>JANHFM010005114.1:19779-31013 GCA_032468115.1 Grayia smithii | reverse complement strand
CCAGCCAGCTGGCTGGGGAATTCTGGGAGTTGAAGTCCACACATCTTCCAGTGGCCAAGGTTGAGAAACACTGTTCTTAACCATTGCTCAGGCCCACTTGTCCAACTTTCATGAATAGATAGAACGTGAATGAGCTACTGTGGGAATAAGGTCGAAAAGTTAGAGACATGGCTTTCTTCAACCCAGCTGCCAAAAACTTGCTTTGACAATTCATCCCAGCCTTAATATACAGAAGAGCAAGGCAAACATCTTAACACCATTTTATGGACCCCTGTCAGAGCCTAAACTGGGCTTGTGTTTCTAAACTAAAAAAAAGTGCTTTTCAAAGAAAGGCTAATTCCATATATCTGGGATCCTTCTACTGCTCTTCTCTAAGCGTGCCTCCCTCTCTTCTTTTTGGGAGAGGAGGGATGCACATTTTGACATAGCATTGATTGGATTCATGCATTCTGCTAAGCAGGGATATGGTTTTGCTTGGTTTGGGCTGCCTGCGTTGCTAAAAAGCTATGGTTTATTCAATAAACCAGCATAAAAGTACATAATTGTTATGGCAGTTCTCATGGAGACCTACAAGGACATTCATAAGGTATTGTTTTGATGGTAATACAGACATTTCAAGGATGGCAAAACACCTTGGATGTAATTTGTTGTTTGGAGATGAACCATAAAGTCCCTTCTATAGTTGCTGTTGCTTACATGGCAGATGGCCAAGCTTTGTTGAGGCCTTCATTGCTTCTGAAGGCTTATTTAGCACCCACAATGCCAGCTGCTCCACTGTGAGGACAGATGTTAGATTCAAAAGTTTCAGGCTGACTTCCACCGAGGTAGGCTGCTAATTACCAAACACTGTTGACCTGCTCACAGACAGACGTTTCTTGGAGCAAAAAATATTTTGGCAGAGAAACGGTTAAGAAACAGGCTGAAGTGCCATCACAAATATTAGCTTAGTAGCATCTCTTATTCTTTTTATCATCATATTTTGTTATTGATACTCTCAGGGCCATTTGGGAGGGAACAGTGAGAACCAAGCCCCGCCCCCCGCCCCCCAAAAGAAAGACCCATCTAAGATACACTTCCATATTTGAAATGATTAGATGGATAACACTTCTCATACAAAGTAGCAAAATACTGTAAATCAATTATACAAATGAGTTCAAGAATTTGTCTGGGCCACTGACTATAATGGACCAAAACAAAGGGGGAGGGGAAGAAGCACCTGAGGGCAAGACAAGAAGTAGGGGATGGCAGATTATCAAGGGAAGATCCAAACTAGAACTAAGGAGAAATGTCCCAATAGTGAGAACAATGAATCAGCAGAATGGCTTGCCTTCACAAGTTGTGGTTGCTGCATCACTGGAGATTTTTTAGCAAGAGTTTGGACAGCCATTTGTCTGGAATGGTCTAGGGTCTCCTGCTTGACCAGGGGGTTGGACGAGAGGACTTCCAGGGTCCCTTCCAAGTCTGCTATTCTCAAGGAGAACAGACAGCAAGAATGGCAAGGTAGTGAGATAAATTGAGAAGGTTTGCTCACTGTTAACCTGGGGTAAGTGTAGGGTTAGATTTAGGATAAATATAGGGCACATTTAGGCAGGCAAAGTTGAGCAATAAAGTCAAGCTTTTCCTCAAATCCTTTGTTTGCTGTCCCCCACCCTCAAATTCATCAGGGGGGCTTACAAATTTAAACAAAAACAACCACAACTTCATGATGCCACCCCATCTTGTTTTGACTTGTCTTTGGATTATTCCCAGCGACACCTGTTTTCCCTTTGGTTGTTTTTTCTCAGCAGATCCAGGTGCATCCAAAGCTGTAGAAAGGAGGCAAAAAGGTTGCTCTGGAGTAAAATAACCTGGATTGGTAAAACCAATAAATTCTCTGAACTATCAGTTTTGGTGCAGAAGTCATTCCCACATCCATCTTGGACCAGGCATAGAATTGGACAAGAAGTAGCTCATTTGGTTATTTACAGGAGATGAAGATTTGGCCAACAACAATGTTCAGTACACAACTTATGACCACAATTGAGCCCAAATTTACATTGCTAAGTGAGACATTTGTTAAGTGAGTTTTGCCCCATTTTATGACTTTTCTTGCCAAATTTGTTAAATGAATCACTGCAGTTGTTAAATTCGTAACATGGTTGTTAAGTGAATCTGGCTTCCTCATTGACTTTGCTTATAAGCAGGTCGCAAAAGATGACACTGGGACACTGCAACCATGATAAATGTGAGTCAGTTGTCAAACATCCAAATGTAAATCACATTGCATGCAATGTGATGCTGCAATGGTCATAAGTGTGAAAAATGATCATAAGTCACTTTTTTCAGTGCCGTTGTAACTTTGAACTTTTATGCAAACTGTTGTAAATCAAGGACTACCTGTACTTATAGGTAAATCACCCACTAGTATCACTATTCATGGAACATCTGTTTATAATTATGGATATAGTAATTGATTCATTCAAATCAAATCTCTGTTAATAAACTTAGACCAGCATAAAGATAGTCATTCATTTGACTGGCACATTATGGATAAGAAGATGATGACTGATGGTGGACTGATGGTAGACAGTTCCTATCTAACTGGAGAAATGTGAATTAGGGGTTGGGAGGGTAAAAGCAATAGGCTTAAGGGTTGGCTACAGCTCAGATATGGTTCTATAATCCATTTATATATTTTCATTTCAATGGGAAATTCTATTTTATCCCCATAAGAGTCAGCCTATGAGGTAGGGTCAGCTCAGAGGAACTGCCTCAGCATTGCTCACTGAGATCCTCTGTCTGAAGGACTTGAACTCTGGCCCAACACATTGTCATACATTGGAGTATTAAGCAAGACTCCTCTGCACTGGTGTCTTCCAGATGTGTTGGACTACAATCCCAGAAACCTCAGTCAGCATTGCAGTTCTGTGAATCCTGAGCACTGCAGTCTGACTCTTAGCCGGGGAGTGCATTCTCCCAGCACAGATTAACTCTTCACAAGGCAGGCTGTAATGCATGAAGAACATTTAAAGCCCTTAGGAGAGAAAGTGGGGTACCCAGTTTTTAGCAACAGCACTTTCACAACTTAACTCCATGTTCTCTGACCTAGTATCCTCACTTCAGTCCTCCAGCACAGATGGTGATTTGATTTCTGTCTATCATAATTCACTCAAAATCTCTGGAACTGGCCAGGTGAACAATACCAAACAGTCAATCCTTTCAGTGGGAACCTTTTCTCATATGTGTAACAAAACATCAAGCCAGATACCTGCCTGATTCTACTTCAACAAGAACCTTTTCCTGCCCGTGGATTAAGTCATAGCCTTTAAAAGGAACTTCTAGATTTAGTACAGGTCATAGAATAGACATGATTAGACAGACGTGATTTGTCTCTTCATTGTCTTAGCTGTTGGTTTAAGAACCTTCAAGCCACCAAATCTGGATTCACAAAACACTAAGCCAAACCCAGGCAAAACTCATGATGTGCAAGCTCAGTCATTTAAAATGAGAGACGATGAATGGGATGGGGATGGGAATGGGGTGGGATGGGGTAGAATAGAATAGAATAGAATAGAATAGAATAGAATAGAATAGAATAGAATAGAATAGGACTTTATTGCAATCCAGGATCACACTTTGTGTTAAAAAATAAACACCAAATTTGTTATTTGTACCTTGGAGCTCATAATCTTAGCCAATGCTATTTTATCAGACATAATCCTGGGACATTTTGCATATAAATTAAAGCATAGGTTCTACCATTACTGTATTATAGTCCTATATCTGAAGATTTACGATCCCTTACTTTTTAATTTTGGGGCTAATATCTTATATATCCAGTAGGTAAAAGGTGGAATAACAAATAAAAAATGAACAGTACAGTATATGCTGTAAGAAAATCCACATTCAGATCTTATTCTAATGATTTTAGAGTTCTCTAAATGGATCGATTCCATGCAAAATGGGGTTTAAAATTCCATAGTGTTCTATCTGTTGTCAGATCTTGAGATCAGTTTCTAAAACAACATGAACACACCAAAACACCAGATACTTTGATTGCCAGGCAGTCCTGGTCAACACACAGTTTAAAAATTCATGGATAAAATTTTACATAATATTAGAATTCCATTAATATATTACCAATCATTTAAAATTGAAAGTAAAAACTAGAGTGAGAGGGAAATAATCAACTAACATAATTTTGATTTGGTATATTTTAAATCCTTTAAAACAGTCTTCAGTTTAAATAAAAATTTCCAAAATATCATACTATTCATAGATATACAGCAAAAATTATCACAATTACAAACTAATTACTGAGGAAATCAGAGCAAACTAAAAACCATCATTTGCAGTCAGGTGTTCGAAAACATTAAAAAGGAGTCTAAAGGGCAGCAACTAAAGGCTGCATTAAAATGTCTTTGATAACTACAAGATATGATTCAGTCAGTTAAATGTCTCTGCTAAGCCAATTCCAGAGCAAAAAAGCCATAACTGAAAAATAGGGATATCGGAAGGATTAATTTTAGGTTTAGGTTTAGGCTTAGGTTTAGGCTTAAGTTTAGGTTTAGGTTTAAAAAGTCAAGATGTTGATGATGATTGAAATCCTGCCTCATAAATGAGGAGTTTGGGTTTTTCCTGCTGAAAGGGCTCTTAGTCCAGTCTCCACCTACAGTATCTTGCCTTGAAGACCCTCTGAAGAAATGTCCAGTTTCAGTCAGGGAGAAATAGGCCACGCTTGAGAGACCTGGAAGATCTACAAGTCTTTGCCCATTTGTTTATTCATGTCTTATATTTCTATTCAGCTTTTCTTCAAGCAGCTCAAAAATCTTAGAAGACTTCATTTCTTTCCCAATAGCAACAATTCTGAGAGGTGTTTTGGGTTGACTTGCTTAAAAGTCACCAAGTATGTTTTCATGGATGAGAGTAGAAGCCTCCACCTAGACCTGGCCCAGTGTCTTCACTACTATACCACACCTGTCTTTATAATTTCTCTTAGCGGCAGAGAGACAGCCAGTGGTATTGTTCAACAGTCAAGAGGAACACTCACTTGGTTCCATGGAGCTTTAATACTTTTAACACAAAGACCTCAAACAGGGACTTCATTCTGTATTGCTTCTATGGATTGGAATGGAGTTGGTGCCCCTTGTCTATGTTACAACTCAGGAATAAGAGATAAAGCAACCATTTTATTATTTAGCATTGCAAATGCATATGATGCTGGAAGAAGTGGTATAAATAATGTTGCCCTATCAGGAACGAGACTTATCAAAATGTTGAGAATCGTGAACTGAGAGAAGATTATGAAGATCTAGTCATGAAACAAAATGCTGAGTCCCATATGTAAGCTTTCTTTCAGGAAAAATAAAAATTAAAGATGCAAAGCCTAAACTACATTTGGAGTAGAAGGTTAAAATAAAGTTTAGCTAGATTTAAATATTACCATCGGAATCCTTTTATCAACATTGACTAAATGATGGATGGAAGATGCCCTAACAGCCTTCTTAAAATTTGTATCTTTGGGGGTATAGAAAAAGTATTAATAAAGGAGAACATTTGTTGCAATGAGAAATCCTTTGTGGTCTCTGAGCTAGGTTGTTTCCTTGCAGATGATTCATTACTCAAACTAGCTAACATCATCAATGCTCAAATAATGTTACCTAGTTTGGGTAATGAAATGTCTGCAAGAAAACCAAATTCAGAGCGTACCAAGGACCCCCTCAGAAAAAGTATTCTGAGTTCCTTTCAAAATCTTGTCTAAGCTAAGCTTCCTCAACCTGGCATCCTTCAGATGTTAGAACCACAATGTCCCTCATTCTCAGTTGCCTTCAAGACCTTTTCTCATTTGGCTTCCTCTTTCCACTTGGGGTTCTCCAGAGAAGCCAAGATAGAAATCTTCTCCCTCATCCTTGTGGAGCCCACCTAGAAGATGCCAGGCTGGGGAAGGCTGTTGGTGAACCCATCCTCTAACCCTTTGAAGCTCCTTCACCTGGATGGAACTGGAAAGGGATGGAATTTCCAAATGGGGAGGCAGAGTTCAGCTGTTTTTATTGTCCTGCTGAATTCACAGACATGGACAAATTCACAAATTCCTGTGACCAGGAAGATGCCGGCTGATGTAAAACAGGAGCTAGGCTCAAACAGAGAAGACAGGGAAAACCAGGGGCAATTTGAATGCTAATTTATTTTCTTTATAAACTAGGTGTGAGGTTCAGGAGCCTCATCCTACTCCTCCTTCTTGTCCCTTGATTCCATTGTCTTGAGTCCAGCGGCTGGTTTGCCATATCAAGCAACAGACCTTATTTTGACACTTTGGGGGGAGCAGGGAGGGGGGCTTTGATATGCATTCTGGCTTCTGCTCCTTTTCTTTAGCAGTTATATTGCCGGAAAGACTGATGATTTTCACAGCAAATAAAGAGGCCCTCTCTAGGCTTTTATTGTGTTCTGAAAAAATACCCTGTGAATTTTATGGCCAAGGGGAAACCTGTTCCCCCACCCTCACTCCCCAAGAGCAAGGCAGGGCCTCAGACTGCTAGAATAACTTGAGTATCCTTAAAACAGGTCCTGCTTTTAAAACACCTGGCGAGTTGTTTTGTTCAGAGTCAACAACCTGATTCTCTGATTACAAAAGACCCTTTAAATGGGTCTTCCACCATTCCTTTAGCACATCCCCATTACACATTCCAGTCCAGGGCTCCCACCCTTCTTTCCTACTTCCAACTTCTCATTTTTTAAAAAAAAAGTCTATTCTTTTTAGCCTTCATAAGCTCTCATATTCTATTTTCCATCTTCTGTTTCAATGGCTGTCTGGTTCATCTTTTAAAATGAAGAACTTTAAGAGAGAAAAGGAGAAAAAGATGTTGATCTACTTCATGGTGAAAGCTGCAGCTTGAAAAGCAGCGGGTGGAACCTTTTCAAATCTGGCTTCATGCTTTTTAAAACAGCCACGTACTTAATTTTGTAAATCTCTGAGCATAACAATTCTAAATAGCAGCAAAAATTTAACATGTGGGGAGTTATCATACAGTGCATGACACAGATGATGGGAGATTTTAGTGTTAACAATAGCTTATAAAGAGAAATTATTCAGGAAATTATTTTCCATAACGTAAGACTTTCTAAAAATGCAGTTTCAACATAGACTTTTGGGAATTCATATTTTTTTAGTGAGAACTGTAAGCTCTTTAGTTTTTTGGAGTAAAAACTCAGTTCCTTAAATTATATTTTTGAGGGAAAATTTCAGCTAACTTCTCTGAAATGAGCCAAGTATACATAGGATTCAAAATTAGAACATTCCCCATCTTGACATTTTCTGCAAATTTCCAGTTAGATGGGACCTTAAAAATTGAAGTTCTACTGCATCTGGAAGTCTCAATGTCCCTCATTCATGGCAAGAAAGTCACATCATCACACAAATGTCATTTGTGCATGTTATTTGTGCAATGTTGCCATGATATACATGATATCTGTCTAACGCCCATGTTTGTAGACCATTAAACAGAAGAAGGCTATTTCAGTGGCAGATCACTTCTCCTGCTTCGTGAAATTTACTGAAACCAAATTTAAGCCTTAAGATGCTATTGGTTCAGTCATTGTCCTTAAAGGTTAACACTTAAAGCTTATTTTTCTTTCCAAAAATATATCTGTAATTTTGACATAGGGACCAAATAGAATTCCTATAAATACAGTCCTTCAAACTAAGGTTTGCATCTATTGTCAGGAGGCAGGAGCTCTTTAAGCAAGAGATCCTAACTCTTCCTCCACTTCCTCCACTTTTGATCTGATTAGCTAGATCACCCTTGTACAGCTCTAACAAGCATGAAAAGTAAGTCCAATTGCAAGAGGTTAGTGGCAATTATTCTAAGGCAGAGTTTCTCAGGCTTAATAATTTTATGATATATAGACTTCAACTCCCAGAATTAGGAAAGTTCCTGAGGTTGAGAAAGAAGAATTCCCTTCTTACTCCTACAGTTTCCAGCACCCAACCATACTCTTTGATCTCAAAAAGCTAAACAGGTGATCACTAGAAAATCCTAGGGTTATAGCCTAAAGGCGAAGTTTCAAAAATCTGGGAAGAAGACAATAACACTTCCCTATTATTGCCAAGAAAAATACATTAGTATTTCCATAAAGTCATCAGGTCCAAGCTCAACTTGATAGTAACGTGTCATATTTTTTTAAGTCCCCTGTAAGCAGACAAAGGGAAATATCAGAAGCATAAGCTTCATTCCTATAAACATTCAGTGTGCTGGCAAGGTCAGTCAGTGACCAAAAGGTTCTGGTCAGATAGCTTGCTGTACTTTTGGGCTTTATGTATTTCTGGGTGGATCTTTCAGGTATTTTGGACTGTCATTCCCATGATTGGATGGGTTGAAAATACAGGTAGCCCTCAACTTACAACCACAATTGAGCCCAAAATGTATGTTGTTAAGTGAGAAATCTGTTAGGTGAGTTTTGCCCCATTTTATGACTTTTTTGCCCCATTTGTTAAGTGAATCACCGCAGGTGTTAAATCAGTAACCTGGTTGTTAAGCGAATCTGGCTTCTCCCTGGACTTTGCTTGTCAGGAGGTTGCAAAAGAGGATCACGTGACCTCGGGGCACTGCAACCATCATAATTATGAGCCAGTTGCCAAGCGTCCGAATGTAAATCACGTGACCATGGGGATGCTACAATGGTCATAAGAGTAAAAATGGTCATAGGACACTTTTTTCAGTGCCGTTGTAAGTTCGAACGGTCACTAAATAAACTGTTGTAAGTTGAGGACTGCCTGTATGGCCTACCACTTCTGAAGTTGATCAGCTGGAGGAAGGCTACCATTCAGTCAAGAGACAAAGGTGCCCTTCAAGTTTAGTGAGAAATGACATATGTTTACAGGCCAGGAACAGATCCATGCATGGCTAATATTTCCAACACAAAATGTCTTCCCACCTAAATTCTGATGCCCTTGCAATAATTGCTGTTAGCCAGAATCTACTTCTTTCTTGTCTGCAGAAGCCTGCCACAATCAGTGCAGGTCAACTAGCGTTAAGCTGTTTTAGAAGTTATGGATAAAGATGCTTGTAGAGCAAAACCAAAATATGCTTGAAATATGCTTATCCCTGACCCAGCCAACGTAATTATGTGCACACTTTGAGAGTGATTGAATGGAATTTTGATTCTTGTGCAACTGTAGCATCTGTCTGCTATTTCTTAAGGCAATCTGACTTTTCCAAGAATTCTTCATAGGCCTGAAAAATAACTGCCATTGTTTTAAGGAACCAACTCATCCCAGGAATGTCACTTTTAAAGCAGAGTGTGTTTTTGTAGCCTTGCACTGAAGCCTAAAACAGAAGAAGTGCTTTAATGAATAACAGTGAGATGCTGGGTTCACAAAGTCTAAAGTACTTCTGCCAAATCAATTTTGAAGCATAAGAATTAGACCAGAGGTGCTTCTTAAATACTAGTATTATTTATATTGGAATTGGAATATTCTTTATCAGCCAAGTGTGATTGAACACACAAGGAATTTTTCTCCAAGGCATAAACTCTCAGTGTACATACAGTACACTTATATACAGTGCATTTAATAGTAATTTTTCGTAAATGGTATTATTTTTTAGTTCTGCTTGGAAGACAGAACTTGGAAGACAGAACTTAGCAAAAGCAGTGCTGCATTTTCCAGCATATTTGCATCTTCTTTATTTGGTTTAGCGGAGAGGTGTTCAAACTTGGCAGTTTTAAGACTTGTGGACTTCAACTCCCAGAATTCTCCAGCCAGCTATAGGTTGAAATCCACAACCTTAAAGCTGCAAAGTTTGGGGTCCCCTGGAAAGCCTGCATTAGACAGGTCCAAGATTTCAGGAGCAAATGGAAACTTTTCTTATTTTCTTTTTCAACAGGTAAAACAAGAACAAGAGAGAAGTACCGTGTGGTGTACACAGATCATCAGAGGTTAGAACTAGAGAAGGAGTTTCATTACAACCGATATATCACCATCCGAAGGAAGTCTGAACTTGCGGCAAACCTGAGACTTTCTGAGAGACAGGTAGAGCCTCAGTTACCTGCATATGGTCGGGTTTCTGTCCAATTCAGAGCAGAGGACCAGTTGGGTGGGTGGGAAAACATGGAGAGAATATCTCCTTTTTCTGTGGTCCCTTTTATAGATAAATGACTGGATTAGCCATTAAGACTGTGCTTATTGCCCCAAGGAAAGGTAGCACCACAGAGATATTTCCTCTAGCTGTCATGCCCTTCACTGCTTTACTGCTACACACAACTTTTGTTAATTTCTTTTGTAATTGTTCTTATTTGCTGCACTAGACTTTAATCTGCATTATTATTATTTTTTCAAAAAACTTTATTTGGCCCAGGGTGGAGGTAAAGTTTAAAAATTTGGCTTAGGAGTGTCATCAGATGTCACATTTGTTTCTCATCTTATTCCCTGGAGGTTTTGCTCCCCTTGAGCACCACGGTTGGGCTATGCTTAAGGTACCCGTTGGCCTTAATGCAGCCCTGACAGAAAGTGTAATGATTGACTGGATTGGAATGGCAGCATATTTTCCCATACTCATCAAGTGTTTGGTCACTCAGACTTTGAAAACCTCCTTTCAACAAGCAACCCGATTGGAGAGGCCAGGTTCATTTAACAACCATGCAATTAACTTAACGCCAGGTCATAAAATGGGGCAAAAGTCACTTGACAAATGTCTCGCTTAGCAGCAGAAAGTTTGGATTCATCTGTGGTCTTAAGTCAAGGTCTACCTGTATCTCTCTGCAGGGACTTCTTTGGGTGGTGTGCTCCATAACATCGCCCTTGACTTACCTCCTAGGGACCACTTTCACTAAGGGGTGTTGGGTCAAAGAATAAAACATAGAAATCATAGAATAACAGAATTGGAAGGGACCTTGGAGGTCCAATCCCCTGTTCAAGCAGGAGACTCTCTACCATTCCAGACAAATGGTTGTCCAGTCTCTTCTTAAAAGCCTCCAGTGATGAAGCACTTTTGAAGGCAAACTGTTCCACTGGTTGATTGTTCTCTGTCCAGAAATTTGTCCTTAGTTCTAAGTTGCTTCTGTCCTTGATTATTTTCCATCCATTGTTCCTTGCCTTCCCTTTGTCAGGGTTCCAAGGAACACCCCCGTCAGTTTTGGAAGACAGTTCCTAACTGCCACCCTTTTGGTGCTTTGGAAAATAGATATTTATTTATTTATTTATTTATTTATTTATTTATTTATTTATTTATTTATTTATTTATTTATTTATTTATTGCATT
>JANHFM010005113.1:36962-48994 GCA_032468115.1 Grayia smithii | reverse complement strand
GCCGGGCGGGGGGGAGGGCTTGGGTTTGGGCCGTCCACCGTCCCCGGTCCTACATTGTCTTCCATTCTGCGGCCCGGGGTGGGTGTGGGTGGGATTGTGCTCTTATTCAAACTAGCTCTGCCAAATAGGCACATGCCCTCTTAATGGGTATTTTCATATTTTTTTATTGGATGGAAAGAATTCCCAGGAGGAAATCCTCAGTGAATGGCAATCAGATTTGTCAGCCCTCATTGGAGAGTTTTTTTCCTGCCCAGTAACTGGTCTCCCTTGTTTGGATCAATAGCAATTAAACCAAAAAGCTGTTCTTTTTAGGATAGTACTAATTCCAGTACACTTTAACCCACTTCCAACAGCCATTCTTGAAGGAGAATTCAGAAAAATCCCTTAAGGTGAAGGGGACATTGGAAGAATTGATGCATTTGTCCATTTTATAAAAATGCATGGCTACATTTTTTATATCTTTCCTAATTACATTTTCAGATCATTTGGGTTTATTGTACGGGCAGTTTTTTGTAAAAAACAAAACACCCACTAATCATATTGATTATTTGATTATTCTTTATTTATGCCTTGAATGTTTTGATTATTACCTTTAAAAATCTAATTCTGGTCACCAGACTAAATAAAGGACAGACAGTCTGATTGAACATTTCCTTCATCAAGCTTATGGTGGAGAGCCACTCTTTCTCCTGTAAGAATATAGCAGTGCACATATGGAAAGTATTAGCAACACCTATGTAAACAGTCAAGATGGAAAGACCTTTAGAGAGGCCATACAAGTAACAACATAGGAAGAGAAACACCTACATGCTATATCAGCAGATGAAATAAATAGGTTGCTGAGCACCACAGTAATAACTTGAAATATCAGCACTTGTCTTCCAGAGAATGGCCCTTATATCCAGAGTTTGTTGTGAGATTTCAGCAAGGAAGATGATCCTCAGTCTGGCTACTCATGACAGGACAGGAAACAAGTATGGTATTTATTTTTATTTTTTGTAGAATAGAATAGAATTCTTTATTGGCCAAGTGTGATTGGACACACAAGGAATTTTGCCTTCCAATTACAATACAACCATGCCTAGAAAATTCAATAGGGACTCTTTTGTTAGAAGTATTTTTCACTGTATGTTGAAATATCCACATGTACAAAATAATTATGTATAATGAAGCACATAATGTTTTTCATGGCAGTTTAGGATTCAGCAGTATTTTTAAATCTGATTGAATATCCTGTTTATAACTGGAAATATTTCTTCATGTTGGATGAGTTGTCCTTATTACAAATCCTTTACACAAATTCATTTCCTTTTTAAATGATTTTAGTTTTTCTGAGATAGTTGAAATCATTTATATTTCCAAATGGTTTGTTTGTAACAAATAATACTCAGGTTATGTTGTATTTGCACAGCCTTTGGTTTAATTGCTTTAACAAGTATTCCATCCTGAACTGAATACTGGAAAACTTGTTCCACGCTTCTGGAAAATCATTTAGTAAGGTACAGTTATAAATGGGCAGCCTGTTTTAAAGTTATAGCAAGAAAAACTTATATAGTATACTGGAGGTAAATTGAAAGTCTTATTTGTTATGTTATTAATTTAAACAATTTATAAGGCTTCCATCTTCCAAAACTGATCCTGGATGTTGTATAAGGATTACAAGCAAGATAATGGATGTCTAAATTATATTTGCAGGTTTTAAATCTTGGGGTTTTTTAGTCTGGCCATATCAATAGTAATATAGGTAATATTGCCCTTCAGATTTTCTGATTTGTAGCAAAGGCAAGGGCAGACAATAACTTGTTCTTCAGTAAAGATTTATATTGTACATAAAAAGAGAAGCCAATGCTCTTGCTTCCATTATCTTGTTTGTGATTAAAGGACCTAGATTCTGGTGAGGATAATAAGCCCAGTGGGTTCTTGAAAAGCAGAAGTATAGTGTTTTTATTTTTAGAGTGTAAGTCTAGAAACATATTGTATTCTTGAGTTATCAGTTCTGAGCTGCAGGTGGAGACATAATGTTTGCACTGGTAACTTGATATGTTGCCTGCAGCAGTAAAATGTGTCTAATCCTTCTATTGCAGCTCTTATACCTTGGAGGCAAGGACTTGATTTTAGCTAATTAGAACTTTGCTGTGTTAAAATTATTGAATTATACTTCTGACTTGAATTGTCTGGGAGGTAGATTATTTGGAACAATTTGCTTGAAAATCTGCTAACCAATTTTTTTTGGTATATTTTTTCCTCTATTTGATGTATCCGTAATACCATCTGTTGCAAGCACACAATGTCACCATTAACACAACAGCAAAATATATTGTATTCTCACAATATGTTGCACTTTGAAAAGCCCCAAGTTCTTTAATATGATTGAAATATGATTCCTCTATAGTGATTATTTCTTATTCCGTTTTTCTACCCCTTTTCCTTTTTATAAAACTTGGGTTCTGAAAAGAAAACTGAACTAGTAAAGCTGATATTTCAACAAATCAGAGATGAAATGGTACATGAGTTCTAACAGAGCAGCTATTGTGCATATGACAGTGGTGTTTAGATAGCTTTAGACAATAGCACCTTTTATTGTGATAACATATTGGCTTTAGTACTAGAACTGTTGCTCTGTGTTTCATAGAAAGATATTTTTTTAAAAATCACTTTGTGATCAAATATTTCTCAGAGATGGCAAGGCATCTCTCCCTGAACTGCTCACTTACAATAATTGGTATATTTTTATCAGAAATAATCTTCAATCAAGGGCATATGAATATATATTTTATCTAAAAAATAGTTTTGAATCAATCCTTTCTATAGTTAGATTTTAGAGAAGCATCCTATTTAAAGGCAAAAAAGTAAAATGCGAACAGTTGTATCAAGAATAAAATTGAGTTTATCTTTGGCTTATTAAAACATTTTGGTGCCCTTCCAACTATTCAGGATTATAGTACACAGCGTTATTGTAGTTTGCAGCTTTCACGCTACTATTGGTGTCTTGTTTATTTACAATATTTTTATCTTGTTTGTCTGTAAAGCTCTCAAGTTATTCAATAAATTCTGTAGACAAAGAGACGTTTTTTGTACAGCCAATCATGTCCACAAATAAATCAGATTCTGATTAACTTGCATAAATAGTTTAGAAAATTGTTAAAGAAAAGAATTGGGACAGTTGATACCATTTTAACCATAATCAATTGTACATGATAAGCTATTGTTAAATACACAGAACTGGTTGTATTGTGTAGATCTTCAACATTTTTATGGTGGTCTCACATTTGGAACTCGGAAACTCACAAAACAACTGTGGTAGAGGTGGCCAGCCAGAAAACACTCATTTATTGAAGAGCAAACTTATAAGGTTATTTCTCACCATAGAATAGAACTCTTCTAGAACCATATGACTAGTTTTCCTCTAGAATAAAATATCCCTTTTGTTTTCATCTTCTCCCCCCAAAAAAATTTCTCAGACTGGCTAATACCTTGGGTAAGATCCTCTTATCCTCTTCACATATAAATCCATGCATGCATTCCTTTATAATACTATTTTACTAGCAGTTGCTTGGATTATATGTGTTGTCTATCTCTGATCAAAAGCAATAATTTGATTACAGAATTATGGTAACAGCATATTAGATCCATTGGTGGGTTTTAGGTTGACATTCTTCAGATCAGATGGAATAGACCAATATAATTATGCAGCATGAGATCTACTCTGATTATATTACCATTTCAAAGAAGACGTTTTTAAGCTTCTTGTCAGATATCTGACTTCATTAAATACCCTGAAATGATGTACAATATTCATTCTGATAATGATATTACGTTCATCTATACCAGGCATGTCAAACATGTGGCCTGCGGGCCGAATATGGCCTGTGCAGGCCACACCCACCCTGGCCCTACAAGGGCAAAACCAATCCCGATATGTCATGATATGGCCCTCGATGCGACCAGGTTTGACACCCCTGAGCTTTACTATAGGTAATCCTTGATTTATGACAGGTTGCTTAATGGACCATTCAAAATTCTGACAGACCTATGTGGGGGTACTTACAACCCAGATTCAAAATTGCAACGGTTTTCTTGCCCAATCATGTAACCACATTCGACACTCAGCACCAGCCACATTTACAGCTGTGGTCTTGTGACTGTTTTATGATGGTTTTGTTGAAACCCTCTGTTTACTTTGTTTTCAGTAAAACACTTCATAGCAAACCATGTGCGGCATTCACTTAACTACCAGAAAAAAGGCCATAAAATCAAGTCAGACATGTGACTGACCCATTTTACGCCTGTCACCAGTTACGATCATGATAAACAGACTCCATTATGGTCGTAGCTCAAGGACTATAAAGCTTTTGCAATGAAGTAGTATATGGGTTATTTAATGAGCTGCTAGGACATCAGATATATGTAATATTTGCTCGTACTAGTACTGTACCTGCATTGATAATTTTGTTTCAGTAGCAGATAACAGAGAGCTACAAGGAGTAGCCAATACTTGGTAGGAGAGGGGAAAAATTCAGAAAGATAAGTTAAAAACAGTAGGCAGAAACAAATAGAATGAAAGTTATCATTTCATGAGAAGTATAAAGTTATGGATTTAGGTAAGAAAAGGCTTGTACAAATCTGGCTCAGGAGCACATCAGAAAAGGATTTGGATGCATTAGTAGATCTTAAATTAATGCAATAATGTCAAACCCAGGAAATCAGCAGTCAGGGTGGTTCAAATGAACATAGGTTTATTGCATGCTGACACTCAACAAGAATCTGAACTACTAATGGTCAGATAGGTAGATAAAAATCAATGGAAATCAGGGTGGGCTGGATTTAGATCTCTTGTGGGTGCAAAGGTACTTGAGACTGATAACATGCTTGACCCTTCCCTCCATCTTAGCCTTGTCATCTCCTTCATCCAGACCTGAAATAATAATTTGGTCATTTATACAGGTAATTCTCAACTTCATATTACCCAGTGAAAAGATACTAGCAGGCTTCTGATTGCTGGCTTAGTGATATATAATGTCTTTTCTTAATTTTTACTGCAGCTGGATTTCGGTTGCAATTAAAAAACATTGCAACCAATTCTAGACTTATTCAGAAAAAAAGCAAAATTCTTCTGTGTGAAAGCTATATGCAAATAGTCCTCAATTTATAGCCACAATTAAACACAGAAGTTTGATTATACAATGTTGCCATCATAATCACATATGATCAGATTCAATTTTATGATCATTTTTATGATGGTCATTAAGCAAGTCACCACAGTTAAGTGAATAACACTGTCATTAAGTGAATCATATGTAAGTCTGAAATGTATAAACTGAGGGGTTTAAGCAAGGTAAAGAGATCTCTGTGCTAGACTTCTCCCAACGTCAGAATTTAGAGTATCATTGTTTTTCACCCAGTTCAAAAATTTTCTTAATAGATTGGAGTTTCTAATAAGAGTTGCCTGATACGTAAATAGGAAGAAGACTTACTGATTTTACCGAAGTCCCACTCCTTTGTGGGAGTGCTAGCTTAATTAAAGTGATAGTGATGAGACACATGAGGACCTATTTTTAGTCTCAATTAACAGGAGCTGCATTTTGCAAGAATTCCAGCAACTTTTCTCCTGCAAATATACAGTGCAAAGCTCTTTGATAATAAAGTAGAATGTTCAAGTAAGCTTAGTACCAGAAATTACAGATTAAGACTCTCAGATGGAGCTCAGCTAAGATTGACCTTTACCTGATCACAAACACACATTGTTTAAAATTTGTTTTTGTTAAGAACTTTTGTTAAGAGCTTAGATCTCACTGAATTCTGAATTGTGTCTGTCACTGTTAATATTTCTTAATAGCTCATTCTCTTGACCAATAAATTTTGTCAGGAACTTCTTATTGTCATTGGTTGTAAGATTTACTCTCCTTTACTGTATTCTCCTGCTGCTTTAAAGTTGTATCTATGAGCAAGACATTTATAAAACCCTGGTATCTTGGTAATGAGGTGCAGCAAGGTGAAAATGGAGATATGCCTGTGCTATGCTTCTCCCACTTCCATCTCTAACCAGTCGTAAGTGCTAGCTGCAAAATGAAAAGGTACTTCCAAATATAAAGATGACACCTAGATTCCTACGTTTGCTTTTACAAAAGGGGATAGAAGCCTACAACAAAGGCATGAAAGAACAGCAAGAATGGCAAATCACTGAGACTGAGACTGAAAAAATACCGGGTGATGGAAAAGGCAAAGAGAATAAAATGGTGAAGACATACAGGCAATCCTCAACTTAAGAACAATTCATTGGTTGTTCAAAGTTACAGCTGCTTTGCAGCTGATGGTTGCAGTGTCCTGTGATCCCCTTTTGCAACCTTCTGACAAGCAAAGTCAATGGGGAAGCCAGATTCATTTAACTATGTTACTATAACTTAACAACTGCAGCAGTTCACTTATCAACTGTAGCAAAATTCACTTAGTAAGGGGAAAAATTCACTTAGTAAGTTTAGACAAAACTCACAAGTGTCTCAATTAGCAACAGAAATGTTAGGCTCAATTAGCATCATACGTTGAGGACTATCTGTACACTGTTGGAAACTAAGGAAATGAAGTGGCAAGGTATTAGAGAAGGAGGAGAGGAGAGGGCAAATTAGAGCAGGGGTGTTAAACTCAATTTCATTGAGGGTCACATCAGGACTGTGGTTGACCTTGGGGCCGGGCGGGTGTGGCCAACTGGATGGGCATGGCCATCTTGATGCCACTTCCAAACTGCTGGCATGTTTCTTCTTTGCATTGTTGTTGTTAGTTGCAAAGTTGTGTCTGACCCATCGCGACCCCATGGACAACGTTCCTTCAGGCCTTCCTATCCTCTACCATCCTCTGGAGTCCATTTAAGCTCACGCCTACTGCTACGTGGATCCATCCATCCACCTTGTTCTCTGTCGTCCCGTTCTTTTGCCCTCAATCTTTCCTAGCATTAGGCTCTTCTCCAGTGAGTCCTCCTTTCTCATTAGGTAGCCAAAATATTTGAGTTTCATCTTCAAGATCTGGCCTTCTAAAGAGCAGTCAGGATTGGTTGCATTGGGTAGACCAGGCCAAAGCTACTCTGGCCTGATCTTTCCTCTTCGCACTGGGTAGACCAGGCCGAAGCTATGCTGGCCTGATCTTTCCTCTTCACACTGGGTAGACCAGGATGGCCCCACGGGTCGGATCTGACCACATCGCAGGCTGAATTTGGCCCGTGGGACTTGAATTTGATGCCCTGAATTAGAGTGAAAAGAAAGATAAGCCAAGGGAAAGAGCCTATTTAGAATAAGTGGGTCTTGATTGGAGAAAGAACTGCTACTTGCTGAATAAACATAGTTTAATTTCACAGAAAAAGTTCAGTTGCTATACTGAAAAATAGAAAGCAAATCTATTGCCTTTTATCTATTGCTATACTTACTTGAGGAGTATAAATGTTCCTTACTACACAAACCTTTTTATCTATAAGCAAATTGTGGTTGCTTTAAAACTTTTTTTCAAAAGAAGATTGCATTAGTACTTTGTCCAGAGAGTCTCAGTAGTATGTCTCCAGGTATGAGGGTTGCATATCTCACACAGCACAGAAACATATTTGCCAATGTAACAAGACAATTTTGAGTAACTGTCATGGGTGGCCATATTACTGATTAATCAAATGGGATTAGATATTTTCTACCAACACCGTAATATTGTGTTTCTTCCTGCTATATGTTAAATTAAGTCCAATTCTAAGCTTTAAGCCACATTCATGTGATGGGTAAACTAGGCAGTTTTTGTTTTTAATTAGTTATCATTTTGAGTGATATCTTAGCCAATTTTGCCAACAATTATATATTAATTTTTTTTAAAAAAATCAATGGTTGTTTTTTTTAATCTCATGTCCTTATTTCTTAATTTAAGTTCAGTATTTTATGCAATGCTTTTTTCATATAATAGGTAAGGATTTTAAGGGTTGTTATTTTAATTTACATTTATACTTTTTCAGTTTAGGCTTTCCCATTATATATAGATACATAATCTTTGTAATATTTAAAGAAAGCAAAAAGTCTGATTTCTTTCACTTACATTAGGGAGGATTTGATATACTTTAGTAATGAAATTTGATATCTAATCCTATGAAAATTGAATCATAAAATACAATTGACGGACAGCATGGATGCAAGCCATAACTTACTATTAAATTCTCTTTAGATCATAATGGTATCTATCCCAGAATACTATGAAGGCAAGAATGTCCTCCTCACTGGTGCTACTGGTTTCATGGGAAAAGTTCTTCTAGAAAAGCTACTACGATCCTGTCCAAAGATAAAGGCAATATATGTTTTGGTGAGATATAAAGCAGGAAAGACATCTCAAGAAAGAGTAGAAGAAATGGTCAACTGCAAGGTATGATTTCAGAAGACATGTTTAGTAAAAATGTTTAGGATTTTTGAAGTGTGTTTTGACTAAAAATGAGAGACTACGTATGTTGGAGTAATGTTTTACTACATGACTACATAGTAACATTTTTTATCATTAATATAAACATATAGAAGGTTCAGTTTATTTATAAGCTATCTTACTTTCTTGCCAAACACTTTTATCATTCTTGAGTGTCAAACATTTCTTTTTAACCTACTGGTGTCAGACTATGAACACATTCTGGTGGAGGAGAGGCAATATGCAGGAACAATAAATGATTCACTGTTCCTGCACAAAAAGCTCCATGAAGGTCTGAAAATAAAAGGACATGTCAAAGATGTAAAGATAGAGGCGAAGAAGAATATTACCTGTAGGTGCCCTGAAAAATGTCAGGAAGTTAAAAGTTCAGAATGAATTGAGCTTGAATGTGAAAAACAATAGAAGACTTATTTATATGTCTTCAAATAAATGGAGAAACAATATAAAATACATTTAGTAGTTATAGCAAAAGAGTAGCATGAAAAAGAAAAGATAGAACTACTCTTCTATTTTGTCTTACTCGGTGATGAGGATATGTGATATACCAGGCTAGAAGAGATTAGACAATCATTTGTCTGAAATAGTGTAGGATTTCTTGCTTGAGCAGGAAATTGGACTAGAAGACCTCCACGTCCCTTCCAATTCTGTTATTCTGTTAAATGTGAGATACTGACTGAAGCAGTATGATTTGAACTTGAGAATATAATAGTGTGGACTAGTGTGGAATATAAAAGTGTACTGACTTTACATGAAATCAGATTTTCAGTAACATTGTATGATAGTGATGAAACTTGTTGAGGGTCTGGTTTGAATTTCTCTCATTTGAGAAGTCTGGTGACTACCAAATGATAGAGAATAAGCTAGTCTATTCCCCTCCCCACTGTCCAAAAAAAAAGAGGAAAAAGAGAAAAGATTCAGATAATTCAGATCAATCTGACATAACCTGGGAAAATTCTAGAACAGATCGTAAAAGCTTGTAAGCGCCTTGAAAATAATAGAGCTATTATTTTGTCAAAAACAGGTCTTGCCAAACTAATCTTAACTCATTAGTAGAATATATAAATATTATTCATGTAAGGTACTTTAGCAAAGGATTTAACCAAGTAAGCTACAACATTATATCAATATAGTTAAATGTGGGCTGGTTAATATACCTAATGCATTAGGTGGCTTGAAATGATACTTTGACTCTGATCTTTTCGTGCCCGGGAACCCTTCAAAGGTGCGTTGAGTTTGGAGAGCCACGCAAAACAGAGAGGAAGCCTGGGGAACAGTGAGGTGGAAAGCAACCACCCGCTGGAACGTGGGAAACCTTCTTTAACCCGGCGCGAATGTGTACTGTCATGTCATTTTGACATGGCAGACTTGAGGCCATGACAAGCCACAATAGACTTGGAAGAAAAAGTGCTATTAGCAGACTGTGCCAATTCTCATTTGTGAGGAACTCCCATATGTGCAGTGACTTGAACTGTAAAAGTGAGTCATTTTAAAATATTTGGCAACGGGGAAGGAAGCTCCGGCAGAAAACTAGCTGTGATTTAAAGAGAAGAGCCATGATTCACTAAAAAACAACTACCAAGAGAGAGAATCCAAAAGAAAGGAAAGACCGGGAAAAGACTGTAAAAACTAGAGCGGCAGTGGGAGAGTGTAAGACAGAGGAGGAAGGAAAAGAGAAGGAGAAGGAGAAAGGTGAAACCTACATTTTGGTAACTGATACCAGGGACTTGAAAAAGACGATCCAAGATAGAAGAAGAACGGGTAACCAGGGAGAGCACAAGAGTGAAAGGAGAGGAGTCTGAAGAGGATTGGAGGAACAGACAGAGCCAGGAATAAGCTGGTGAGGATGGTGTCCAGTGGACGAGAACTGCGATATATGACAAAAAGTGAAAGGCGAGTGTTTTGGGTAATCCGGAGCCTAATAGTGAAAGTAAAGTCACTAGAAAGAGACAGTGAGAAGCCATCCTAGGCCAAGGCCTGAAAAAGATTATCAGGGTCCTCCAGAATCAGGGTTGAAGCCACTCACATTTCAAGGCAACTTCATTCCAGAGGGCAAGTGATGCAGCAGGGAAAGTATGTTTCTTGTCTCTCAAAAGATGAGTTACGTGGATCCAACCACTGGTTCAAACTCATCCCAGATCACACAGCAAGACTACATCCTTGCAGGGAGATCGGGCCCATTTGACACCAGCTAGCCAGAAGGCAATGGACTGATTGTAATATTCTCTACCATTGGATCATGTTGCAATTGCTGTGAGACAAAAAACGGATCCAGTGTCCGGATGCTGGTATGTGTCAGACCATTGATGACTTGGGACAGTTCCATGGTTGCCATGGAGGCCACAAACTCCTGCGCTGAACCAGATTAAATATCATCAGGTGGCAAATTGAAATCCCTGAGCACCAACAGCCTTTGCAACTCTATTGACAGCCCAGCAGAAGAATTTAGCAGTGTAGGCAGTGATGCTGCTGAGCAGCTGGGAGGGTGGTACCCTAGCAACCATCTCAATTCTTCCCTTGAGTTCAACTTCAACCAGAACACCTCAACATATGGTTAACTGCAGAGCAGAGCCTCTAAAACAGGGCTGTCAAACTCCTGGCCCACAGGCCAGATGCATCACATGCTGGCCGCACCCACGCCTGGTTTAAAAGTCCCGATACATCAAATGACACTGCCATGATGACATGAGTTTGACACTCCTGCTCTAAGACCACATAAAGACTCATGAATGACTAAAGCTACATCTCCTCCCCCTTCCCCTTTGATCTCAGCTGATGCTAACCCTAAATTCAGGCAGTTCTGGGGGGGAGCAGTTTTTAGTGAGACACACCAGGCCAGTGCCCTCATCCATGGTAAAATCATGAATGAGAAAGGTTTTATTACATACTGCCCTTGTCTTCAAAAGCAGCAGCTAAAGCCCAAGACCACCAAGCATCTGATAGCCTAGGCACTGAAGATACAAGATGAGGTTTTGACACCAGGACCAACCACTTTCAAAAAGCTCTCTGTGTATTTGAGTGCAGCCTGCCCCTGAATTCCCAATACTATTTGCCCTTGGCTCTCCCATATTTCACTTGTTTTTCCCAGGCTAGATACATAATGTCACACCGACTGATCCCACATGCACTGAACTCACGGTCACAATAAACTAACTGGCCCCACCACCTGTGGCTGCACGCTCCCAAGCACTCAATAGCAACTGAGGACAGGCCCCTTCAATGAATTTTCGCATCCCACTAAAATGGGAGAGATGACATTGCTAGAGATAAAGGAAGGTAGGTAAACAACAGCCCCCTGAGTTCTAAGAAAAGCCCCAGTGGTGCAGATTTCAAGCTCATCCAGGGAGTTAAAAAGCAGGACTATCAACATCCCCCAAGTTGTAAGCGTGATCCCCAAGACCAAATGGTGCTCCATGCTTTCCCCAACAGCCTGTAGCTCCTTTCCAGGTCCTGGATGACAAGGGGAGGGCCAGAATGCATGTGAAATATGCCTGTGTCAGCAAAATTGCTGGCAGTTGGGTGGCATATTTATTTATTTATTTATAATCATATTTATATGCCGCCCATCTCCCAGAGGACTCTGGGCGGCTCACAATCGTAAC